>JAKTPS010000159.1:0-30593 GCA_030556275.1 Lipomyces sp. NRRL Y-27488 | reverse complement strand
TGAATAAAGCTGACTTTGCGTGAGAACGAAAATCGACGTTATGTGAAGACTGCGGGGGTGCTGGAATAAAAGAAAGAACGAGGCGCCATGCTGTCCGTTTTAGAAATGGGCCTTGCATGGTGGGCATTTCAATTCGGGCTGAGTGTTGTGTTTGTTTGGTATGGCAGGCCGATTCGCAATAGCAAATGTCATTGTCAGTTTTGAACGTAGTCGGTTGGCCCTTGTTGCCATCACCCGGATATGCCTTTTGGATTTCATATGCGCATATATTGAATGAGGACTAGTGGTTCATTCAATAAACTTTGAAGTAATATTCTGAACAAATGAAAAATATTACCAAATCAGGAAGGATATACACAATGCCAGGTAGGGTAACGCACTCATTAAACTCACTAAAATTTCGTACTGTCCGCACTGAGGCGCATATGAGACGCACGGGTGGAGGTGGCGAGAGAATAGATGTGTCTAACGACAACCGTTCTTTGCCTAGTATTTTATATAAATATGTAATTGGACCTCGGAAGGGAGTGCGACAATAGTGAATTTAAGTCACTATGGTCTCATGCCCGGTAGGGTAAGAGGCTTTCTGCAGCCACTAAGGTACTTTGACTAAATAGTGTCCGCATTAAGAGGCATATGAGACATTCAGGTAAATAAGAAGAAACAGAAGGGGAGGGGCACTAAACAGCCAAGACTGCATATTGCGTAGGTCCCCGAAGATCACAGCAGCACGCGAGAATACAGACAAAGGAACCGATTTCAGTGAGGGATGAGTGGTTCGGCACATGGAGACGAGTGTTCAGTGTAAGGAGTACATACTGCTGCGAACTACTACAAGCTTTGCATTCGGTTTGGCAAAGAAGCTGCCAACGGTTATTTACGTCTGATACTTTGCTGACTATTATAATAAAGAATTTGTATGTACGAGAACCAGCGTAGTAATTGACAACGAAAAACAGCGAAGCCTATGACAAAGAATCCACTTCTAGAACTTATATGCGGTTTATCAAAAAATATAGCAATATCCACATGATCTTTGACGCAATGCAGCGACCAAATCTGAAGCAAACAGCAGCAAAGCAAATTGGCAATTTTATTCAAACAAAATCCGGCATGATCATTTTTAAAACCAAGTACCGTTCGGCACACCGAAGTAACCTCTCTCAGGCAAAGGGAAGACGCTTGCAAAAGCCGAGCCATCAATGCCCGCGCCCGACACTGTATTGCCCCACCACGTCAATCTGCGTAAATGGTACTGCAGTGAAAGGAAGATAAGAATACCGCAAAATGCGGTACCGGCAGTCATTCCTGAGGAGAGAATGTAGTTGTACTTTGCCCACCAGAGGGTGTAGCGGGTCCGGATGAAGTACATGAAGACGAAAGAGGCAATGAGTCCGGGAGTGAAGTATGAGAGATTGTAAGACACACCCCAACGGTCGATGCCGGCAAGGATAAGAACAGGCTGCCAATAGCGCAACACTCTCGGAAAAAAGCGCCGCAGTAAATAGCACGCCGGAGCCATTAAGGCGCCGATCAAGAAAGCCCATTTAAGAGTGGGATAGAGCTGGTCAAAATTGCGACGAGGGCCAACAACGCCAAGAAGAATGGTTTGAGAATAGAGCGTGTGCGCAAACGTGCACACAAACCTCGACGGCTGCTGCATGCTGCATATATCGGGCATGCCGTTTTCCAACATCTCCCACGAGGCAAAGCCGACGATTGTCTGCACTACCGTGGCATAGAACTGAACTCGAAAAACGGCGCGCGGCGGAATCTTGGCGTAGTGGCCCATCTTTTGGTCGCCCACGTATGTCTCGGCCTGTTCGTCGAGACCGTAGCCGATTGAACGCATCATAATACAAGCAATGCCAGATCCCGGAACCCAGTAGCCACCGAGTAATGTGCCGAGTAAATACACGGTATACATGTAACCCGTAGCTGCGTACATCATCATTGAGGGAACAATCAATGCTAGGGTGATGGCCATCATGGCAAAGAAGCACCATACTGGAAGCTCCGTCGGCCAGCAAGTAATCGCAATCAGTCCGAGAGCGATAGAAAGCAACAAAATCAAGAGGTACCACCAATCCGGAACCTCTGGATATTTCCGCATCATTCGCGACATAGGGTCATCATAAAGCTCGTAGGCCGTCCCTTTACGAGATCTCAATGCCTTGTAGAAACCCACTGTGGCATCCTTTATTGTCGTCCACTCTGTCAGAATAATGTATGAAAATCCAAACGTGGTCAACGCGTAGTCGGCACCGTACTGGGTGAGTGCGCCGGCGGTCATATACGGAGGAGAATACGCCCGGTATTTCTCCACGTCAAAAAAGCCATTCGTCATCACACGTGTAGTGTTGTAGCTCACTCCATATCGATCATAAACAGTGGCTAAATTGGGCGGAACGTAGCCAGTAAACTTGTAGTTTCTGTACATCATGATAATAATAATTAGACCACCAATAACAGTGCCAGAGTAGCGGTTGACGGTAGTATAAAAAGGCACAATCAATGGGTAAGAGTAGTTGAGGACACTCCAGTCAAACGATGCGATAGGATTAAAACCGACACCAAGTCTAGAACCAGTAACGAATGCCAAGTTCTTGTTCTGTGGCGCGATCCATGTCATCCAGTTGAAGGTTGAAAGCGCAGTAAACAAATAATCAGGCAAGAAGAAGAAGACAAAGGAGCAGCCAAGCATGATGTTAAAAAATTTGTACTTTGACAAGGACCAGCCATGAATGGTGCGCTTCTTCTCGGGAAAAAGCAATGTCTTATTCAGTTGCAATGTTGGCAGGACCGTCGGCCAGACTGCCTTAACGGGATAAATGACCCATCGCCTCAAAATTCCCCCCACAGAAAGACCAAAAAACTGGCAGGAAAAGCCAAATAGCAGATTAAACCCGTACGTCACCCATGGTAGACCGTAAAACATTGGAAGTCGCATTGTAGGCACATAAAACAAGAAGATGCAAATCGACACACCAGCATTTGCCATAATAGTGGAAAGCATCTGTTCCTTGAACGTCCACGGGCCCGGATTAAGCTGAAACTTGAATCTTCCAAAACCCACCTTCCAGTTTGGAATAATTCTTGAATAAAGTTGTCCGGTGGGGAGGATGAGAAGCTGGATGACCTGCGACGATAAATTGAAGTGAGGCTGGCGCCAATACATCATATTGTTGATAAACGAGGCAAATGCAGTCCATATCCCTGCCACAATGTATACTCGAAAGGTCTCGCATTGCATTGTTGGATCGTCAATAGGGCTGCATACAGATCTGACCTCCGGGTACGGGGAATGGTACTTAATCATTGACGCCTCGAGACGCAAGTCAAGATCGTATAGCTCCGGGCCCGCACCATACGCATCGCATCCTTTGAGCATGAGAAGAATTTTGTCCATAGACTTCGTCGGAAAATTCATGTCTCCATCAAAATACTTCGACGCGTGATCAATAACTGTAAGTGCCTCTTCCTGTTCCATAGTTTTCATTTTTTCGATAATAAACATGGCATCTTCCTCAAAAATATCCTCCAGATCGTCCGACTGTTTGATGCGCTCGATAATGAAGTCTGGATCTTCGATGCGCTGAAAAGAGAGTACAGACACGACGACTCTGTCCTTCTTCTCATCAGCGACACTCTCCGTGCCGGACGAAAGCGATGGCACCTTCTCAATTACTGTCGCCATCTAGCATTCAGTCATATGTTAGCAACAGGGGATTACCTCAATACATTCGAAGAACATGGTTACCTTGCTTTAAGCCTATTCAGTGCTATTAAATGAAGATCAAGCAACTAACTGCCTTAACTAAAAAAGGGAAATGGCATGGCGACGGCGTCTCTATATATGGTGTGGAGAAGAGACTAATTCGAGACGTATCCGTTATCTCAAGAAAAAAGCCAATGTATGGAGCTATCAACAGTCATATCGTCTGAACGGCTACCTGCATGATACTGAACGGCTACCTGCAGGATACGGCACGGATTGATGTGTTATCAGCCCCGTCTTGTCCTGTGGGGGTATAATGTGGAATGGTATTCAAGAAAACAAAGTGCAGTCGAGGGTGTATGTTGTACCGCACCTATGCATACTTTACAAAACGTGGCTAGGTACGGCAGGTACGCGACCGCAGAATTCAAGACAGACATGTCAAATATCAGTAGAGCCATGCATTCAGTAAGATATTTTATGTCCTTTCATTGAGCAATAAAAATCACCAAACCTATCATATTATGGCTCGTTACTCAACAGATCGATATCTAATATTTACCATTCACCGAAGAATCGAGTACGACGGTCGACATGACTATGGGGAGCGAAGATACGAAATAATGACAAATAGGATTGCTTCAAATTCGTGATACACGGTGACGCGACTATTGTCGAAGTCTTTTTTTTTTGGCGCGGTGCTGTTATCAGTGTGCGGCTTTGTTATGTTAGCGTGCATTTAAGGTCGGATAGATGGTCCGGGATGAACACAGACCTTACCAAGTGAACTCAATTGGCAGCGAACTTGTCTTTTGCATGCGCTCCAGCCAACTTCTTAACGCATAGGCCGCATAGGAAAATTAACAGACCATTCGGGACCTGGGCCGGAACTACAAAGGGATCTGAAATCGCAGTTCAAGCGAGCTAAGCCGTGTAGCCACAACAAGGAGAAGAAGGAGCGTTCGAATAATAAAGTTGAAATTAGCCTATCTCACAATTCTCGATTATGTCGTTTCATTGTTCACGTACTATGCGCCACTCGAATATTGAATACATTATTAAGTTGAAGCATTCAACAAATTGAGACCGCGAACAAGAGAGCTGTGGATGCCAATTGTCAATCTCTATGGTAAATTGCACTTGGCTACAATTAATGCGTTTATAATTAATAAACTTGCGTATGTGCGTTGCGCACGACCATGGGAATCCTCTATGTCCCCTGATTCTCTCCAAGGGCCTGCATATTCTCCTACATGTGGTATTCCACATTTGGAAAATGCAACAAACCTTATTCTTTATTCTGTGTTCCGTGGCTGTTACCCGGCTTGCACCTTTGCGCACTACAACTAAACATTGGATATTTTTATATTTTTTGTTGAAAAATGTGAATAACAAATGCCGAACTACCTACGCCGCGCACTTTAGCTCATGAACCTAAAGGCTTCAGGCACCATATTCGGGGACTCCAATTTTCCGGCCGAGAGGACTGCTATATGAGAAATGGCGCAGTCTCTACCTCCGCCTTCTTGGTTATTTCCGCAGCGGACTTAGTTTATCCCCTGCTCAACGTAGAACGGATATAATTATCTTGTGCTGTCTGTTGCGGGACCAGGCTGATTGCGGATGAAGGGAGAGTATTGACAAATCATAAGAGCATCTTGCTTAAATTCCTATCATACATGCCCAGAGTCGTGCCTGCATGGGTTCTAATTCAAGCGGAAACATACGGGTGGCTCATCGTCTCATTCGAACTGCCGGCCCGCTTGTTCATCACCTCGTCTTGCACAAATATCTGACTATATTGCAAGAACTCCATCAACGTTGGTTGCCTGACCTGTTTACATCTATTGTTGATCGTAGTGGGAGTGTCCTAAGGCTTATGTTTGATATGTACTTTTTTTGATTTCGCGAGATCACTCAATGTCTTACCTCCCCGCAGAGTGACGTAACTTAAATCATAACGAACCTTATATCATAGTAGTATCTGCCAGATTCCTGACACTCCGCATCTGTTCTTCTTTCCCTCCGAATTGCCCATGCGCGGAGACGTTGAATTTTACGTCCATATGTTCTGTCATAGGGCGATTGGGTCTACTGCCGGTGCGACTACTGTAACACGAGAGGTACCGTATTCGAGAGATGGAAGTGATCAAATAAAATACAACTGAGAAAACCTTCGTACAAACAGCTCGCAAAAATAAGGTTATCCAAACGCACGTGAACGCCCCTGGATATTGAGATAAGACATCTGGCCTACTGTCGGCTCGCCAAGGCTTCCAACTCTCTATTTTGGATCGTAATGCTCTTCGTCTATGTGTATTTCGCGCATGTTAGCTAACAACAAAAGATCTGAAAGGAGGTAAATGCGCAACTTACCATATGATTCACTTTATAGATGCCGACCAGCTGCTTCGCCAGCTCAAACATGTTATTTCGCAGCGAAATGACAATAAATTGGGCGTTTTTCGTGCGCTCCTTTATGTAATTCGCCACAATCGACACATTTCTAAAATCCAAAGCCGCGTCAATCTCGTCCATAACGTACAGCGGCGTCGGCTTGAAATGGTGCAACGCAAACACGAGCGCCAACGAACTCAGGGTTTTCTCGCCGCCGGACAGATTCGAGATGTTCTTCCAGCTCTTCTTCGGCGGCATGACGCTGAATAAGATGCCCTCGGAAAACGGATCGAGACTGTCGACGAGCTCGAGTTCGGCGTTCCCGCCCATGGTAATCATTTGGTACATCTCCTTTAGCTTCAGTGAGATCTGGCTAAATCCTGCCATAAACTCGTCAAGTCGGCGACGACGCAGATCTTCGTGACGCTGTTTCACGGTGTCTCGACTTCCTATCGTAGCTTTCAAATCCGCGTCGCGAGTTTCGAATTCTTTTTCGCGCCGACTGTACTCATCCAAAACCGTCAAGTCAACCTGAGCTTTGTCCGTTTTTTCTAAGTACTCAGTTAGCCATGCCATATCCAAAATACCAAATCCAAGACGTCATATTCGCACCCTCGAGCGCCGCAATTTCATCCTTTAAGTCGTCTTGGTCGAAATCGTTCAACTCGTCCTCACTATGAGCGACTAGCTCCGCGGAATTCTCGTCACCAGTGTCATGAATCGTCAGGGCCCCGAGCTTCTCGGACCAATGCTTCAATCGCGTCTTGTTCTCCTTGACTTCCTTTTCATGCGATTCGATCTTGTTTCGTAATTCCATCTCGACCTTTCTGAACTTATTGATCTCTTTCATGCGGTCGTCTAGATCATCTTTGATTTCTTTCATCTTATCCTGTTTTTCTTCAAGCTCGAATGTCGCCTGTGCCAGGGAGGACTCAAGTTCACCCGCAGCAGTTTCGGCCTGCAACAACTCCTTGGCTGCGGTTTCTGCCGCAGCTTCAACTTCCTCAAGCTCCTTTTGTGCTGCCAGTACTGCTTTGTTCTGTGTTGCGGCCTCCTTTCCTGCTTTGACCTTGCTCAACTCGGCGTTCGAAATCTGCTCGCTCCTGATCTCTATCTGTTGCTTGATACCATCGACCTTTGACTTCTGAATGCGCAGATGCACTCCTCCAATTTCCATTATTTTCTCTTCCAGTTCCTTAATCTCTTCTTCGATCGTCGATGCCTTTTCGCGAATGTTGTCAAGTTCACGCTCCATTCCCGATATTTTCTTTTCTAGGTCGGCCACGACAGCGTCCTCGATTGATGAATTGGAACTTATCTCTGTTTGCAATTCCTTTAACATCTTTCTCGCGTCCAGTAGATGGGTACCTAGCGCCTGGATTTCCAGTCCAATCTTAGAGATCGCAAGCTCCACCTTCGGCTTGCGCTTTTTCAATTCCCGCAAGGCATCCTCCATTGCGCTGACTTTGGCTTGCTCCTGTTCAAACGCCGACTCGCGCCTCGCGCACTCGTCTTCGATCTTCTTCAGAGCTTTCTCTGAGATGCCGCTGTCCACGACGGTACTCTTCATAAGACCTTTCATGACTTTTGACCCACCTCCGCTCATCGTGCCGGACGTGTCAATGAGCTTACCGTCCAATGTGACGACGCGCCATCGCTTTTTGCCAAACGCAATGCGATTCGCTTGCGCCATGTCTTTCGCAACGAGGGTGTCATGTAGCACGCTGTAAAAGGCCTGCGCGAATTTCTCGTCCTTGGGTCGCACGAGATCGAACAGGCGCGGGACGTTCTCCGGCGTCTCAATGGGCGACAAGTTGCGCTCCGGAAGCTTGTCGAGAAGAATGAACATGGCGCGACCGAGGTTGTTTTTCCGCAAGTAGTCAATGCATGCTTGCCCTGTCTCGACCGTTTCGACGACCAGATTATTTAACGCCGGACAAGCAGTCGAAATCGCGACATCGAACCTCTCGTCAATAGCGCCAAGATTGCCGAGACGGCCAAGGAATCCGGAAATTCGTCCTGACTCCTCAAGGTGCATAAGACCTTGTAAAACATTACCTTGGCTCTTCGAGGCGTTAAACTGATTTCGCGCCTCTTGAGTCTTCTGACGCACGGCCGAGAGCTCTGTTCTCATGGCATCCAGAGCAGAATCCGCCTGAGAACATTCGCTCTCACCCAGACGGATCTGTTCGTCCACATGGCTAAGCTCGGCCTTTAAATTCTCGAATTCGTGTTCCTATGGGCTAACTTAGTACCGGGCACGTTATGTAGTTCTGCAAACGAGTACACCTCACAAACCTTCTTCCGGCCGTCGCTCTTGATTGTCTCAATCTTTGCCTCGTGCTGTCTAATAGCTTGCCGGCTAGCCTCCACCTTGTCAGTAAAGATCTGCAGTTCACTCTTAGCCACGTCCAGCTCGGATTTCTTTTCATTGATCTTGTCGTTCCAAGGCTCGAGCAATTTCTTCTTTTTCTCGATGTTCTCTGAAATGCCCTTGGTCTTGCCTTCCAGACCCGTCTTAATTTCTTCGAGCTTGGCCTCTTCCGTCGCCATTTTATCTTCGAACTGCTGAATCTCCCGCGTGAGCCTCGCGATAGTGTCGTCAAAGTTCGTCATCCAGCCCGACGAGCTTGACACGGAGAGTTTCGAGCTCGAAATCACTTTCGCGAGCTTCTCTTGCTTGGCCGCGATGTGCTTCTTCTTCTCCGTCAGCTGCACGACGTCGCGCTCGTGCTTCGCGAGCGCCTTCGCGGCGGTCTTGCTCTGTGCTTGGTAGAGTTCAAGATCTTTGACGGCGGCGTTGTAGTTCGTCGTCAGTGTTTGGATCTCTTCTTCGTTGCCCTGATTTGACTCTAGCTCTTCTCGTAGTTGCGTCTCAAGACCGGACTGGTGTGATATGAGTCATGACCAGTTCAAGAAAGCGAGGCAACAAAAATTATACTTACAAGAACTTCCTGCGTCAGAGAGATGTTATGCCTGCTTGTAGCAACATACAGTTGATAGAGCGCCGACTTCTTCAGTGCAAGCTCATTCGCGTCGTTAATATATGCCAACGCCGCCTTTCGGGAGCCCTGTTCTCTGAATCAGCATCTCGATCAAGGGCATAATCATATTGCGCATGTATAGCTTACCTCTAAGCTCGATTTCTCCTTTCGGACAATCTCTAGTCTCTCGTTTTTCTCGTGGCAGAGCTCGTTAAGTGAATCTACCTCCTGCGCGGACTCTTCTATGAGCTTCTTGTACTTGGCTGTGCCAATAATGTCCTCCAGATACTCCAACAGGCCGTCGTCATTGTCGTTCTGCGCTTTCGGTTTCATCTGGGCGATACTCTCGACCTCGCCCTGCAAGATAAGGAAGCGCTTATGATCGAGATCTATGCCGCGGTCGCGAAGGAGGGTGGTGACTTCGTTGTAATTGCTGTCGCGGTTGTTGATGGTATACTTTGACGAGTTGTTCTTGAACGCGCGGCGCGATACGACGAGTGCCGAGTTCGGCACGGTAGTTGTAGTTCCGTCGGGCTGAATTGAAGTGATTAGTACTTGGCTTCGAGAGGCCGTACTTGAGGACGTGCACATACGTTATCGATGACGTCCTCGAAATGCACCTCCACGCTGCACGACGTTAGGTTCGGATGTGCTGCAGAGTTGTGAATCAGCGCCGAGATTTTCGCTTGACGCATTTTGCTTGCGCGGAAACCAAACACGAAGAGTAGAGAGTCGATGACGTTAGATTTTCCCGAGCCGTTCGGTCCCACAACCGCCGAGAACGACTATCTTCCATTGTTAACATTGCCGTCCATAAAACTGGAACAGAAAATATACAAAAATACGTACGCTATGGAAAGGGCCAATTTCTTGACGACCCGCGTAGGACTTGAAGTCATTCAACACCAAATGAGTGATAATCAAACGCTTCTGTGGTTCAGCCGGAACATCAATTTTCTCCGCTTCTCTAACGGTCTCAACCACCTCGACTTGTGCGTTCGTTTGGACGACCTCCTTGACTGGATCTAACGAGACGACAGCAATGTTTTGCCGTGATGGCGTGATATCCGCAAAAGGTTCCTTTCGTGCAAGCTTTTTGACCGTGGATTGGGCATCCTTTTTCACAGACGGAGATAGCAGCAGTGAATGGTCATTCTCGATACCGATGGACCTCCCCGGTGACTGCAACGTCAGTCTCCGCAAGGACTGCTGAACGCCGACACTTGGAGAAGCAAACTGGGCGCCGCCACGGGCACTATTGTCGTTGTGTTGATCCTGCATTGGTGACGGGGACGGCGACATCCGACTATCGTAAGGAGTTACAGTTGCGACGCTGAGCGGTGACGACGACAATATGCTAGAGTTTGGCGTTGCGAGGGACAAGCGGCGATTTTTCGAATGGCTCGTCATGCGTCCCACATCGGTGTCGTCTTCGTCCTCGTCAAAGTCTTCGTCCTCCTCTTCGTCTTGTTCAGCAATTGACAGTTTGCTGCGAGTTCGTGCGCGTGCGGACGACTGCTGCTTTGCAATTATGCCAGAAGATGAGCGCGACGAGCGACGTGATGTCGTTGACGCGGTCGAAAGCGCCGGCGACACAGCCGATTCAACAGACGCGGCCGACGCGGCCGACAGACGCGCCGTTCTTGACCGCGTAGATCGTGATGCCATTGCCACAAGTAGGTACGGGTAGAGCGGCTAAACACCCACGCGAGAATAAGGGACAGCAAAGGCGTAGATGATCTCTTTTGGAAATGCGTGGGAGGAACGCGTTGGGAGATAAACACGGGCGTTGCCGCGACAACGTCGAGACAGTACGAGCACCTCAAGCCGCTGACATTAATCTCCCGGATTTCCTCATTGTCGAAAGCTGTCATATGCGAGACGAGTTGATCTCTTTTGTTGCAATTGTCCAGAACTTGTAGTAGTCATACGACAAGCGGCAACTATCACGCACGAGCGAGCGGCAACTCCACAGATTCCACCATGGCAAACGCAGCAGAACTACTAGCGAAGGTAATCATATTGTCGGGGCTATCATCCTCCCGCTCGCCTACTCAATGTGTCTCTGTTACGTGGCCGTCCGGCCGAGATGCCAGTGCTGGCCCCATTTTACGCCAGCGTTATGAAGACTGACATGGTGATAGGCCGACAAAAAAGCCACGTCGACCGGTCCTTTTGGTTTTTTCGCCAGCAGCTCCAGATTTGAGGATGCCGGGGACATGTACGTCGAGGCGGCGAATGCATTCAGACTCGAGAAAGACCGTAAGCCAGCCTGAGCTTTTGATATCTTCGTCCCCTTCTCAGATTGAATGAAATGAAGTGTTCTAATCGTGTTTCACGTCTTAGTTGCCAGCGCGGGTAAAGCATTCGAAAAGGCCGCAGAGATGCAGCTCAGATCGGAATCGCGGGACGAAGCCGCGAGCACGTACATAGAAGCCTACAAGGCCTACCGAAAGTCAGATCCGGAAGGTGGGTTTCGCATGCTATGACCCTTTTATTGACTTCTCTGCAAGTCGGGATAGGTTACTAATTACTGGATACATTGCAGAGGCCGGGCGGATGCTGATCCAAGCTATCACGCTGTTTACCCAGCGAGGCCAATTCCGACGCGCCGCGACATACAAGCAAGATCTGGCGTCGCTGTACGAGACCGATCTGAACGACCTTCCACGCGCCATGGACGCATACGACGAAGCCGGCGAGTGGCTGTCCAATGACCAGGCGGACTCGTAAGTGCTGCTTTCTGTTCTCCGAAGGTCGCACGATTTTAACTTTTTATCGTTAAGACTCGCAAACAAGGCGTGGCTGAAGGTCGCAGAAATAGCAGCGCTGCAAGAGGACTATCCGCGTGCGATTGCGAAATACGAGCAGGTCGCACGGAACAGTCTTGGAAATAACCTTACGCGGTGGAGTTTAAAGGAGTACTTCTTCAAGGCAGGACTGTGCCACATTGCAAACAAGGTGTGTATGTCTATTTGCCACTGATCGGAATTGCTATTGACGATTTTCGTATAAGGATATTGTCTCCGCAAAGAGAGCAGTCGACGAATATGCAGAGCTCGACCCCACATTCTTCCAAACTCGAGAGTTTACTCTGCTGATGGTCAGTATTCTGTTTTGTGGTTAAGCCAGCTGAACAGAGAGAGCTGATACAAAAACGCAGGACGTCATATCCGCATTCGAAGACGGCGACCAGGAACGGTTCACAAATAAGGTGTTCGAATTCGACCAGTTTTCCAAGCTCGACAAATGGAAAACGACAATCCTTCTGCGCATCAAGAAATCTATTCAAGACGAGGACGACAACATTTTGTGAAGTGGGAGTTTTTCACGCTTTGAGTTCCTCCATGTATTGCGCGTTATTGAATCAAATAACCTGAGAGGGAGCCCGGAATTACGTGAAATTAGGTGGCGTAGGACTATCACATTTCTAGTCCTCACGCGATAGGTATATATAACTCTGCAGTCAAATGATTTTGTATTTCTGTCCTTGTCGGTCGGGTGCGTACAGAGTTGTCGTGTATGTAAACTGCTACTCTGTTTGCTTTACATTTGCAGTTCGTTCTTGTGGGTTTGTTTTTTATTTTTCTTGGTTGGTATTTTTTTGTGGTGAACTTCATCATTTTTGCGTTAGTAGACTGCTTTCGGCGAGCGTGATAGTTTATGTGTACGAATCCATGCATTATATGAGTCAGCCACGACAAGTAGAGAAACAGGAGACACCGAGCCACTGTTCTGTTCCACTGTTCCACGAAAATGAAATGCCTTTAAAAATACAAAATAGTCTAGTTAACAGCGCTCGGCATCATCGTACCCATAATCGTACCACAACAGATAATCCAAACAAAGAGAGTGCTATGATAAACCAACACAAAAGAGATCAGACGACTAAGTCGCAAGACTGATATAGTCGTTCCTGTCGTAGACCGTGCGCGCTCTCAGATACGGGTCCAGACCGATATAGTCGACCCTCAACTGCTTCGCAATATCATGGCGCGCCTGTCTCGCGTCGGCCGCGGACGAGTAAATCCAGTTCCACGTCGCGTCCTCATACTCCCGCACGATCTTTGCCCGGCTCTCGAGCAGCTTCTCGCGCGTGTCGGCGTCTTTCAGCAGGTCGTCCTCGCCGGGCACGGGTTCGATGAAATTGTACGACCAGTCCATGGGACCTCCGAGCTCTTTCCAGACGTTGTCCCGGTGGATGTACTTGGAGAGATCGTCGAGACTGCTGGCGAAGGCAATTTTGGAGGCAACGACGGGATCGAGCCAGCCCTTGATGATTTTCCAAACGCCTTGGAAAATCCAAGGAGCCTTGTAGACAATACATATACCAAGACTCTCGGGATAATGTGCTTCAAAACACTTGATCATAAACTTTACTGGTGCGTAGTCCATATTCGCAAGCTGATCAGAAAAGAAAGGCGTTAGAGATCTGTCGAAAAAGAAGAGGGTAAGAATAAAGCAGAAGGAGCATACAGAGAAATCGCTGAGGTCGAACAAAACGGTGGCTGTATCGACGGGGTCCTTCAAACACAGGCGCGCGGTCTCCATGACGTAGATGGTATACCGATTGAGCGAGTCTTCGGATTGGTCGCCCTGTTTGTGCAGCCGTGCGCGGACGGTACATATGGGCCTGCCCATCAAGTCCGTGCCGTACAGGTACGACTTCCCGAGTCTTAACTGCTTGAGGAAGCCCTCGTCTTTCTCGGCGACCGCGGCGCCCTCGCCGCGGAAAACGATGGACTCGACGTCCATCTCCTTGAGTCGCCAGTGCATGGTCGAAATCATCATGACGAGGGCCTTCTTGACGTCCCACTTGCGGGCGCGGAGGAAGCGCAGGAGGAGGCCATCAGGATGGTCAGCTTTAACCATGCTCCAGAACGCAATGCGCAGCTCGTCCGGCGTCATTTCCGCGAGAGCGGTCTTGAACTGCTTGGACTGGCCGTACTTGTCGTCTTCGTCGACACCGATGGTCGGGCTCGAGAGCGTGGATGTCATCTGCTTGAGCGGCGGCGGGGCTCCGGCCCCGGCAGCGCCGGCTTCCTTTGTCTTGTCCTTCTTGTCGTCCTTGTCCTTCTTGCGGAAAACGCCAAACCGCTTCTTTTTCTTTTCTTCCGGTGCGGTGGCCGCAGAGTCGCCGGCGGCGGCGGTACCGTTCGCGGAGCGCACGCTCGTGCTCGTGGTCAGCATGGTGGCGGACTCGAGCAGCGCGGGCGGGACCGCGACGGCGAACGTGCGCAGGGTCAGGATCCAGAGTTCCTTGAGCTTGGCCTCCTGTTCGGGCGTGAGGTTGCCGGGCCGGCCGGGGGCGGGGTCGGCGGGCATGTCGAAGGGCGGGTAGAGCGCGATGAAGTAGGGCGAGGGCGGGTGGGCGAGGACGTCGTCGTAGAAGGCGACACGCGGCTTTGCGAGCAGCTCGGACGGCCGGAGATTCGAGTTGCTGGAGACGTAGAGCAGGACCGGCGCGGCACGGAAGGCAATGCGGAGACCGGAGGACGAGGCGAATTGCATCCGGGGGGGCGAAAGCAGCGGATAAGAGGGCGATATCGCCTGGCCGTCCTCGGCCGCGATGGTCGGGCCCAAACGCCGGGCACGCTCCGAGCGTCACCGCAGGCGCGTCTGCACGGTCGCGTCACGTGTGGCTCACGTGCACACGCTCCGCCGTGTCAACAAACAACAACGACGCGTCCGCCACACACATCCCACACGCCACGCCATGTCCATCCAGCGCTCGCGGCGGGCTTCGCGTCCGACTACGCCGCTGCGCCGGTCCGTCTCGCGACCTGCGAACCCCTTCGCTGCCTCCGCTACGTCTGCCGCCGCCGCCGCGCCGCCGCCGTTCCCGCTCGACGCACTCAAGCCGCAGCTCTCCGAGCTCGCCGACAGCCTCGCGGACCTCGACACGAACTTCCAGTACCTCGATCTCATGCACGAGAATCTGGCGCGGTTTTCCGAGAGCTTTGCCGCGTTCTTGTACGGACTCGAGGTCAACGCGTGGTGCGTCGACTTCCAGGAGGTAGGTGGTGGTGGGGGCTGTCACGGCCACAGTGACGAGGTTGTGTTTGCTTTCTTTGATGCCAGGTTGGCTGACGTGTTTTGCTTTTTGCTTGCACACAGGCACCCACGGCCAATTCGTTCAGTCGCGCGAACGAGCAAGAGATGTTAATAAGTGAGTGTCATGTGTTTCCCCGGCACTGTGCTTGCTGTCGCCTTGCATTAAGCTCACGAGGCAATACAGACGAACTCGCCCAATTCGACACCGCCAACACTGCAACCAACAGTCCGACGATGACGACGTCGAGCAGTGGTACCAACGACGACTCGGTTCTGCCATCGGCGGCGCAACAAGCCTCCAAATCGCCACGGAAGGCCGCCGCGGTCAGGCCCAGGACCGCCCCGAGAGCCATGTCGGCGGCAACGAGCGCTTCGTCATCCGGCTCGCTGGCTGCGAGACCCACAGCGCCGGCGGCGGTGGCAACATCAAGATCGACCATGGCACGGTCAAAGACAGCCACATCGTCGACGACTTCGACCACGACACGTGCTACGCTGACGAACACGGCCCGGTCAATACCGACCGGGCCGAAGCCACGGATTAAATAGAAATATACTCCAAATATGTCTCGTATTTTATATGGTCCCGTGTCGTTCACGTCTACAACTTTGCAATGTTCTCGACAAGCTGCTCGTGCAGCGCTTTCAACTTGTCCATATTCGTCTCCTTGGCGGGCCACCCAATAATCAGGCCCTCTTCTGCCGCGGTCTTTGGCATGACATGGAAATGCACATGTTCAATCACCTACATAACATCCCCGGAAACCGCCGCAATTCAGTTAATCAGCTATTCCATGCAACGGTGTCCCAACCCCCTTCCCTCTCCCTCTCTTTCTCGCACTCTCAGCAGTAATCAAAATTGCCATACCTGATGTGCCTGGGGCCCGTTGTTCTGCAACAGGTTGAACTGGAACGGCGTGTCGAACGGTGCGTCCTTGGTCGCGCCGAGTGCGAGCGCGATCTTCTTCGCGGCCGGCGCGATCTCGGCCAGGTACTCGTCCGGGATGTCCTGCACAAACCGACCGTGAAACTTTGGGATGATGAGCGTGTGGCCGTCCGCGGTTGGGTTGATGTCGAGGAAAGCGTAGACCTTGGATGTCTCGTAGACCTTGAAGGACGGGATTTCGCCTGTAGCAAGTCGATGTTAGCCGGGCGACTCTTCTGCTTTTTGATCTGTCCAAGGCATGTGCTCAAGTACCTTTGATGATGCGGCAGAATAGGCAGGACGCGGATGAGGCCATGTTGGAGTTGCGGACTTGATCTGTGGATAGACGATGGTGCCGGATCAAGGTCGATTCGATTCCGGGGAAGCGCCTGGGCAAGGGCTTTCTATCTGATCATGTCACGAATCCCTTGGTGTCGACATCGCGATTTAGCCAGCACATATAGATCGCCAGCCGCGCTCTCCACACCGAATCGCATTCACGCCATCGACAGTCTATGCTCACCACGTCGCTGACGCCGTCATCTTCCGAAAACAACTGCGCGATATGTCTGTCGCCGCTCGACAGCGAGAAGCACGCGCTCACGATACCGTGCCGCCACTGCTGGCATCTCGCGTGCATCTGGCAGTGGCTGGACGTGTCCGCCGACAAGACGTGTCCACTATGCAAGCAGCCCATCGCGAGCGTGGGGTTTGAATACCGCGGCGGATCCAAGGCCGACGACGAAGACGACGGCCGCGTGAGGGTGTCCATACCGTCGACCCTGTTCTTTCGTCCGTCGCAAGCCGACACCACGGCCTCCCCGACAAGCTTCCACCGCGGCACCACGCCCACCCGCCACCCCCAGAACGACACCGCCACGTCCCACAACCACATCGACAAGGCGTACGCAACCGCGCTCGACCGCCGCAGGTTCGTCTACCGGAACGGCCTGCGCGCGTGCCACGTCGGCCGCAACAGGTACACTCGGTTTCGGAACGCACTCGCAGTGCCCACCCGCTTCGCCGCGTCGGCCGCGCTGCAGGCGCGCGCGCGCTCGTTTCTGCGCCGCGAACTCGCCGTGTTTGCATTCCTGCACCGGCCGTACGACAACGGCAGCGACCCTCCGGCTGTCGTGACGACGACGACGACGTCGCGCGAGATCGAGTTCCTAACAGCTTACGTGTGTTCGCTACTCGCGCTCGTCGACGTGCAGTCGCTCCGCGGCGCCGCGTTCGCGCTCTCGATCCTGGCGGACCACCTCGGTGCGGCTAACGCGGCCATCTTCCTGCACGAGCTCTGCTGCTTCCTCAACAGCCCGTTCCGCACGCTTGGCGAGTACGACCGCGTCGTGCAGTACGCCATGCCGGCCGGTTTCGGCGGCGGTGGCGATGATGGCGGCAGCGACGGCGACGGGCCGCCGCGGTTCGGCGTGCCTCTTGTCGAGTTGACGGATCGCGACGTGGTGAGGAATTTAAAGATGCTGGGCGGCGTGGACGTGCTGGCTGAAGTGCCGAGAGCGTACAGGTTAGCCCAACGGCAGCGGCAGCGGAGATGGGTGCGATAGAGAATACTTTTAGTTGTCTGCTTTTAATAATGGCGTTTAAGGGTAGCATAGGTTTTCGTTTCAAGCATATTCGGCGTTTTGAGTTGCATATAGAATATCATTCAATACAGTTAAATTATTACTTTTTGTTGCAGTGCCGTCAGCCAGTGGCTCTCATGCTCTATGACGACGTGCAGTAGTTGTAGACGAGCTCGCCAGCCGGGCCGACGAGGCTGTCTATGTAGGCCAAGAACTCATCAGCGTCGACCATGTCGAGAGTGCCGAGCGCGGTCGTGGTCACGAGCGGCTGGCCGCCATACAACACCCTGACCGCGTATCCGGACGCGGCCTGGCGGCGCCAGAGCTCGAAGACGACCTCGGAGCCCATGCCGGGCCAGCGCAGGAAGGAGATCTGGAGCGCGCCGAGGAGCGGCGCGATCGAGCCGTCGTGGCCGACGTTGTGGCGGTAGATAGTCGGCTCGGTGCCGGCGATCTTGCCGCGCACGCGCGAGGCGACCTCGGTCAGAAACGCGCCGTAGTGAGTAGCCGCGTAGAGGGTCGAGTTCGCCGCCTGGCGGAAGATGTAGTTGTACTCGTAGTCGCCGAGGCGGAAGACCTGCTCGGCCTCGGCCTCGGTTATGCAAGACGACGGGTCGCTCACATTGCACGGCAGTGGAAGCTGATGGCATGTGCGGGAGGAAAGGTTGTCAAAGTAGTGGTCGAACCAGCTTAGAAAAGGAAGTCGTTAGAAATCTGCATCGAATAATGCTAGTACCATATGCAATGGACAACCCACCTGTGCCATCCGGAATTTGTGGGGTCGACGCCGGAGATGCCGTCGAGCGTGGCAAAGAGGTCCTGGGACTCGTTCAGGTGGAGCTGCCATTCTGGCGTGGCCTGGTACGCGGCGCGGACGTCGTCCGCAAACGGGCAGCTGTAGGACGGCTGCATGGCGTCAAACGCGGCGATCTGTTGCCAGACGTTGACCTCGTCAAGGTCGGGGTACATGGCCTTGACGAGCGCGCCGGCGACCTGGGACGTGATCTGGTTGGAAGTCGCACGGTACATCATCGTGGCCGGGTCGTAGGTCTTGGGGAGAAATTTTAGCAGGTCGCCGTAGACGGACCAGACGTCCTTGCCGTGCTGGGCCGAGTCGGACAGGCCCGCGTTCGAGATCTGGGGAAGCTGGCAGGTGGTGTTGAAGCCGTTTTGGAAGTACGTCATTGGGTTTGCCGGGTCCTGGAAGTTCTTCCACCAGATGCCGGTGACGTCGACACCGTTCTTGGGCTCGCCGTAGTAGAAGATCTTGGTGTCGTCGCAGTAAAGCGCGATGTCCTCGTATGGGAACGTGTTGGACGCGTACGGGGTGCGCTTGTGGTGGCGGTGGATGATCTCGACGTACTGGAGCGAGTAGCCTTCGGGCACGACGTACTCGCGTGCGCGGACGTGCGGCATGTTGCAGTAGTTGTACTTGCCGTAGTCGGCGTCGTCCACGGCGGAGGAGTTGTAGAATCCGCCGTTCGTTCCCGAAGAGGCGTTGAACACGGCATCGAGATTGTTAAACGCGGTGTCGGCGGGCGGGTAGTGCACGATCGTGCCGAAGGCGGTCGAGTTGCTGGCCGCAGACGCGAGCGAGGTGAGCGACAGGGCCGCCAGGAGGGTGGCTTTTGCTGGATACATTGCCGAAATGAAATCTGTGGCGCGCAAGATATGGAGCGAGAGGAGGCCGGCTGATGCAAGGAGAACGGTTCCGAGGAATGTAGACCAGGTTATATAGGGCCAAAGCCGCCGGATCAAAGAAGTTCGGTCTGAGATTAATTTAGGGGCGGATGCTTGTTGGCTGCCAATATTATCCAGCGCCACGGATCTTTGCATGTCAAAATTAAGGCCTTTGGATGTTTGAACTGACACAGACATGGATCTAGACCGCCAATTTGCCGACGTCGAGACGAGAACACACAAAAGCGCACTTCCGGTAACTGCGAGCGACAGGACGTGGTTCGGCCGCGGTCTGTGATTTGATCAGTAGACAGACAGACGAGCACGGGCGGGCGCCGGGCGGGAAGCACTAGCAGTTACACGACAATGACACAGCTGCTTGCCGTCCTCTGGGGGCGTTGAACATGCGACAACCCAACCAGTGTCGCCAATCACGGCGAAAGACGAGCCAACTCAACAGGAACAGGAACAGTCAACGTCGTCGTCATCAACGTGTCGTCAGCATCACGACCATGAGGTATTACTATTCGGTGTGAGTTCCTCGCCGGAGGGTCAGGAATAGGGCCGGGCCATTGTTGATTCTCCACGTGGATCGCGCGTAGTGGTTTAACAGGCTCTGGTGCTACGCCGGAGCGCCGCACGACTCCTGCTATGCGCTAGCCAGCCAGGTCCACCATTACGATGACAACATCCGCCATTCGCCGGAGGAGATTTGCTGAGTTTTGACTGCTTTTCGCCCACATCTGATAAGGCTAAATGGTCGTCTTGGCGCGCTACGTCATGCCCTGAATGCTGCCGTATGTACATGTAACTAAACTAGCGCCCGCCGGCTTCCGAAATTGGCTTGTCGTTTCTTGGAATTCAACTCGGGCTACCTACCTATTGCACGTTGTTGTCGACATTGAGTCCTCCCTATCTTTACTGTTCACTACCCCACCAGGCGCTTTTCTCGCGGGATTAGCTATTCTGACGGGGTAATTGACCTCGTTTGCTTAACGGTCATAGGCTACAGTATTTAGTCACGTGCGCATGTGCACTGCTAGAGCCCGAACCCTGATCTTGAAGAGAATCTTGGTGTTCGCAAGAAATCAGCAAAGTCAGGATTCCGTGTTTTCGGCACCAATGCTGGAAAATAAAGGCCTCAAATTCTAAACTGGGAAACATTGTGCGAATGCCGTATTTGGTTAGTGCCAGCTGGGATTCTGCGCAGTCACGTGGGCACGAGACTCATTTGTACAACCCCGAACCCTGACTTTGAAGAGAATCTTGATGCTTGCAAGAAAATAAAGGGTGCACTCACATCTGGCTATTTGCACACCCACTAATCCAATTTTAGAAAGACAGCTAATTTTGGACAGTTAAAAGCAACAAATTCGCAAAAACTCATCCTCAAGCACAATTCTCACCACCAACTAGCCTGGAAGATCTATGGGAGCAGGTTGGCGGAGCCTCTTAGATGACAGCATTCCGAACAGGAAGAGGGGTATTCACACACTCTCTCTGATCTCCAGTACTGGATGCTTCCAGTGCTTCTCTATGAGGCCTCTAGAATGAGTGGATAAGCCTCCTAGTTAATCCAAAGATATATATTTTGTTGATTGTGTTAGCGGGCAATGAAAAGCCTTGTGACACCCCGAACCCTGATATTTAAGAGAATCTTGATGTTTGCAAGTAATCAACCATTTCAGAATTCCGTGTTTTCAGCACCAACGTGATAAATATAAAAGGAAATTTTCTACTAGCGCCGCTATTGTGGTGCAAGACTTATTAATGCAACCCGAACCCTGGCTTTGAAGAGAATCTTGATATTTGCAAGAAAATATAGGGATTTCAGTGGGTTGCTTCACAAATCGTTGTTTTGCCCTCCGTTTTCGTATTTTCACGTAGGGTAAGCCCCGTGAAAACCGGGTAACGGGTTCGCAGATTGAGACAGCTAAGTCGCCGCCCACTATAATTTGCACACCCACCAATCCAATTTTAGAATGACAGCTAATTTTGCACAGTTTAAAAGTAACAAGTCGCATCTCAAAAGCGCATTCTCAAGCACAATTCTCACCGCCAGGGCCCCCTGGAAGATCAATGGGAAGCAGGTTGGCGGAGCCTCTTAGCAGGCTGAGGGGCATTCACACACCCTCTCTGATCTCCAGCACTGGATGCTTCCAGCGATTCTCTATGAGGCATCTAGAATGAGTGGAAAAACCTCCTAGTTAATCCAAAGATATGTATTTTGTTGATTTGGCAGGCAATAAAAAGCCAGGATTCCGTGCCGTCATAAGGATTGTCACGTGTATTGTACATTCATGGCTACACCCCGAACCCTGATATTTAAGAGAATCATGATGTTCGCAAGTAATCAACCATTTCAGGATTCCGTGTTTTCAGCACCAAAGTGGTAATATAAAAGGAAAATCTTCTAAACTGGGCACTATTACGCGAATGCAGCTAGAGCCGCTATTGTGACGGGGTGACTTCGCTATTGTGACGGGGTGACTTCGCTATTGTGACGGGGTAATTAACCGCATTTGGTTAGTGTCAGCTGGCTTTCACGTGAGCGCAAAGATTAATGCAACCCGAACCCTGATTTTGAAGAGGATCTTGATGTTTGCAAGAAAATATAGGGATTGACTATTTGCACACCCACTAATCCAAGTTAAAAATTGCAACGTCACATTCACAAAAACTCATCAGCTCTAAAGCACAATTCTCACTTGCTACGGCCCCGGAAGCTCTATGGACGCAGGTTCATTCGGTGGAGGAGGAGGAGTGGAAATACGGAGGGAACTTGAGGAATCGTGCCAGAGAACTCTTCGAAGTTGGTGGAGCCTGCTCCCGCGTAGGCTGACTCTCTCTGATCTCCTGCACTGGCTGCTTCCAGCATTTCTCTCTGATACCTTTAGAATGAGTGAAGCTTCCTAATTGCTCCAGAGATATATATTTTGTTCATTGTGTTGGCGGACATAACTTAGGGACAAAGACGGGGTAGTTAACCACATTTGGTTAGCCGTGATCTGCTGTGACCTGAACTCGGTGAATGCAATTTCTGTACTGTCACGTGCGTACATACATTTTTGCACCCCGAACCCTGATTTTGAGGAGAATCTTGGTGTTTGCAAGAAAACAACAAAGCCAGGATTCCGTGCTTTAAACACCATCCTGGTAAAAATGCAGGCAACTTTGGTAAACTGGGTATTATGGCGCCAATGCTTCTAGCGTGCTATTCTGACGGGGTGAATTCGCTATTCTGACGGGGTAATTAACTGTATCTGGTTAGTGGTGATCAGGTGTGAGCTGAAACTTCCTGACAATACAATTTCCACCCACTCGTGTCCTGTGAGTATATGGAATCAACCTAACTCTCCAGTTATTTTGCATGCTTTATTTGGCTTGAAATACGTGGTTTTAGTCAAATTGACAGCGTCCCGTGGATGATGGTGGCCGGATTGGCGTAAGTTCCTTCGAGCCAATCTCACTTGACTGGTTGTAAGAGTTGACTGAGAACAGCTTTCACGGGTGTTGAAAAAGGCGGAACTGCTTCTCAGTTATATATTCTATCTAGGCACCGGTACGGACCATAACTGTAACTTAAACTAAGGCCGTCATATGAAATCATACGCAGAGCATATAATAACCGGGTATAGCAATATAAAATGTATATTGTACTGTACATTGCAGTCATGCCTAGAGCACGACATTTGGAAAGAACCAACAATAAAGAAATTGAAAAAGGGGATATGGTGCAAGCCAGTGCATGCATATAACTGTACGACTCAACAAACATAAAAACCCACGACATCCGAATGTACGCCCATGTTCCCCCGAATATATTGATTATGTACTCTTATGTACTCTGTTTTCACCGCATATATATCGTGCGATGCTTTGCTTATATGTACCCAGTTGTCCGCAGTGTCTGTGTGTGTGGCTCAAGTAGCGGGTAAACTCCAGGAGTCTGGCTCGGTCTTTCAAATCCAGCGAATCTGGGTCCGTTTGGTTCAGATGTTCGCAGAAAGGCTTCAGCCCAACGCTTCCATAACTGGCTGAAGAAGATTTTAGGTGATAATAGCGAGAACAGGGACAGACACCTGAGGGAAGTGAGCGGGGCCAGGAAGATATACAGATGTGCAATTGGAGAATTCCATATATATAGCCCAACCGGAGAAGAAGAAAAAGATGAGACCGCTACACGCGCTGAGTCTCGACGCTGGTCACCGTGACGGACGTTTTCTGGCCTATCCGCTTGAGTGAGTAGTCAAGCTGTCGCTGGGTGTACTGGTATAATATCCTTCAATAGGGTGTGGTTAGTTTACGTTCTTGTTCGAGAGGTATAATGAGCGCATACCTCGTATACTCCAACTGCGCCTTCTCTATGTCAACGTCGACGTCGCCGTCGTCGCGGGTGTTGTCGGCATCGCTGTTGTTAGTCTTGGTGTTGTCGTTGTCGGTGTTGTCGTCATTGTCACTGCTGTCGTCGGCCAAGGCGGCGCTGCGCATGCCCGCGATGACTTGGCGCATGGCCTCGCGGTCGTCGTCTTCGTCGGCGGGATCTGTCGGTGTGAGCGGCGTCGTGACCGAGGACGAGGACGAGGCCGAGTCGATGACCTCGATGGTGTCCGGGTCGTCGTCGCTGGAGGCGGTGACTGTGGACGGGGCCGTGGCTGTCGGAGGAGAGGCACCGGCGGATTTGTGTTTCGACCTGGAGGAGAAAAGGTCGAATGTGACCATGGCTGTTGTTTGATTGCGGCTGCTAAAGTTGTTTGTGGTGGTCGAGGTTGGTTGAATTGCGTTGCAGGAGAGGCAAAGACGACGAGAAAGGAAGAAGAGAGGAAAAGACGAAAAGGAACAAGATTTCATCGTCCTTTTGGCCTTTTTTTGGCCTGTTCGTCGAAAATGCTTGAAATTCGGGAATGACGACGATTCAAAAAATGACGACGATTCAAAAAATTTTGGGTTTGAACTTGTTGGGACGAAACCGCATGACTCCGGTTCGCGCTTGTGGACGTTATCACCACGGCCGGCGCCCAGAATGAATGTGTCATAGTAGTCTCATTACACAGCAGCTATATATAAGACGTGGTACAATTCAAACAAAATTGTCATTTGGCGGTCGGTCAGCGAAGATCGATTTAACAGTAGTCCGTGGCTGAACAAACTCGGCGAGTGCCTCTAATATAAACACTGAAACACTGACAAAGTCGGAACCGAACTTGTCAAGCGCCGCAGCGGTTCGGTTTCCTCTCTGCCCCCCCGCGGCACGTGGCTAGTCAAATCGAACCGGCGCCCCACTTGCCATGTCTCCCGGTTCCGTCAAGAGGAACCGGCAAACCACGCGACTCTTTTTGATGATATCACCGCCCGGATCACCAAGTAGTCACGCCGTATCGCCGCCGGGCAAGATGCAGGACGATAGAAGCGCAACAAAATGGTTATATTAAAATGTGCCCCGCGGCGTGAGGGCTGGTTGGAAGGAAGCAAGGCCGTACTGGCGATGACGTCACTTGTCTGCTCAGGGCTGCGAATTCGGTTCCCCGGTGACTCTTCTTTCTTAAAACACGTCAGCGCCTGGTCTTGTTCGCTCTTCCCGATATGCTTCTCTGTTTCGCTGCTGCTTTTCCGCGGCGAATGACAATGCACTGGAATCGAAGCCTCGACGCGTCATCGCAGACACGAAGAAGACAATGAGCGAGTGGTGACTGACAGGCGCGAAGAGGTCGACGACTTCGCTGTTTTTGTCAGCCAACGTCAGTGGCAGTGCTAAACGGTTCAATGCCTTGCCCGCTGTCGTTTTCTTTCTCTGAATAATCCGATATTGCGCTCTTAACCCGCATTCAATTGACCATCCGACGTTCTCATTGCAGAGCCACGCGAGGACGTGAAGGACTCTGCCATGCACGTCCTCGGTATCACTTTGCCTGCGTGCTCCGTTCCGCGCCGCACCGGATCTCCAACCTTCCAGACTTTCCAAGGGACCCCACAGCCAGCCAACGGACCTGACAATCAATCCAATTCTCACACACATAACCGTTCCTGACTCGGTCGCCATCTGTCTGTTGAATTTTTCGCGAGTTTATACTATTTGCTTTATGTTTTTGTTTCGACAGGACGAGTAAAAGAAAAATACACACCGTCAGATCAAAATCATAACCACAATCATGTCCTCCAGCGCGTCCGCCCCAAAAGTTAGGTATGTAAACACCAGATTAGTGTTGTGCTCTGTCGCACCCAATCCATTGTGTGACAGTAATGCGATCTATTATATGCCCATGGTCTTCCCTTTCCTTGCTGATTGTCCTGTAGACATGAGTGGTATCAGACCAACGACGACGTGACCCTCTCGCTCTTTGTCAAGAACGCGCCCAAATCCGCGTCCGTCACCATTGACTCGGACTCGGTAAGCTGTCCTCCCTCTTACTTTACATTTCACTTCAAAAAGACGGCTGACACGACAAGGTGTAAAAGGTGTCGGTGTCGTTCCCGCTCGCGACCGCGGCAGACCCCGCCGCCGAGTTCGCGTTCGCAATCGGCCCGCTCGCGCACGCGATCTTGCCAGCCGACTCACGGCACGTCGTGCTGGGCTCTAAGATCGAGTTCAAGCTCCGCAAGGCCGCGCCCGGCATTAGGTGGACCGCCCTCGAGGCCGCCGACGCGGCCGTGCTCGACCCGCTGCCGGCACCCTCTACATTTCCATCGACATCAACAACTACAACAGCAACGACGACAACGGCGCCGGCGAAGCCGCCCGCCAAGAACTGGGATGCGCTCGCACGCGAGCTCGCGAGCGAGACCCTCGCCGGCGACGAGGATGTCGGCGACCAGGCCGCCGCGTTCTTCAAGCAGCTCTACGAGGGCGCGGACGAGGACACGCGACGCGCGATGATGAAGAGCTACGTCGAGAGTAACGGCACGGCTCTCAGTACGAACTGGGCCGAGGTCAAGAAGGACAAGGTCAAGACCGAGCCTCCAAGTAAGTCCATTCTTCCCATTAATTTCTCGTTAATTAGGCTGACTTTGGTATTGCAGAGGGCATGGAGGCAAAAAAGTGGTGATAGCTCGCGTGATCTTTTCTGGCGTTCTCTGCTGTTGCTGTATGTACCTGGATAGCTATGTATGCTAGTAAGAGTTGTGACTGTTGTCCGACTCTGCCCTCGCATGGTGTAACTTGACACCCACAAGGACAAATACATTCCACCACAAAATAAAAGTAATAATAACATAAAAATGAAGCTCGCCAAAAGCATATCGACTCACTTTTTCGCTTTTCGTCCACCCCGATTGCTTCCCGCGCCGGCACCACCACCTCCGCGACCACCGGCACCGCCTCCCAGGCCACCCAACCCGGCAAGACCACCGAGGCCACCGAGGCCACCGAGGCCACCGAGACCGCCAAGACCGCCGAGGTCGCCGAGACCGCTCCGCCGCGCGAGCTCCTCGAGGCCCTTCATGCCGCCGGGCAGGTTAGCAAGGCTGGCCGGCATCTTGCCGCCCGCAAGGCCCTCCATGCCGGGCAGGCCGGCGAGACCAGCCGCGCCGCCGGGCAGGTCTTTGAAGATATTGTCGGACACGCCGCCGCCGGACAGCGCGCTGCTGTGCAACGGCAGGACCGTGTTCATCTTCCACCCGCGCGGCACGGCCGGCGGCTCGGGCACCTTGTCCGACTTCAGGCCCGGGATCGGTAACTGGAGCGGGTCGGATGGTGCAGTCGGGTGGGCCTGAAGGTACTCTGCGATTTGCCGGTACAGATGCCGTTCTGTTTGTGGGTGCTGGAGTTAGCCCACTATACTACCCTTGTAAGGCGAGAACCAGTACTCACTGTTCTTCACTCGAGGATTCAAAAGCTCTTGCGTGTCGGGGTCCTTGAGCAAAACACGCACCCGTCCGGGGTTGGCCCAGTCCTGTGGGTGCACCTTCTGCGGCTACACCATCCATCGCCATCGTCAGTGTCTCTCATCTCACGCATGCGCAGCCGATGAAAGCCAAACCCACCTCGAAAAACACCTGGACGCGTAGAAACGCGCATGCGTCCGCGACGCTCTTGGCCAGCGGGTTCGCGACCGCGAGCGCGGTGCTCACGCGCCGGCCCTCGGCGTGAGTCCGAGCAGCGTCGAAGTAGACCGGGTACACGATCTGCCACTGCTTGAACGCGGACTCGTCCGTCACGTACTGGCCGTTCTGGATCGGCGGCATCGACTGCATGCTCTGCGGTCCGCCTGCTGGTGACCGGCCCGCCATCTGTCGCTGCTGAGGCCTTACTGATGTGGTTGTGGAGGAGGTGGGACGGAGTGACTGTGGCCCCCGGCCAGTGTCTGACGACGACGACGGCACTGCGGCCAGGACCTTGCGGGGGTCAAAGTCCGATGGATCAAAGTCCATGTCGTCAATGTCGTCTACTTCTTCCAGCATTGTATTGTTGTATGTGGCGGGGGAGGAGGCGAGGGAGGTAGTTCTTCTCTTCCTAGTAGGACCGTCGCATGCTTTTTTGACATCTCATAAAGTTGTGTGGATCTCCGGGTCAGGGTTATTTTCTCTCTGGGCTTCTACAACATATTGCATAGACGAAGGAACTGCAATCATGACTTTTTTGAAGACCAATTTTGAAATAATATATACGATAGTATGTATGTATGCCCGAAAACACAAAAAGACTCCAGTTCACCCATGTAAATGTACAAAAATAGCAAAAACGCAAAGGATGAATAATGATGCTGAAAATATGTGGAACGTAAAGATAAAAAATAAACATGACTATGGCAAGTAGCAAATGTGCTCTATAACCTAGTGTGTTCTATAACCAATGAAACGATTGCACATAGCAACACAATTAGCGGATTGGCTTCTATTCTTTTTTTGCGTGTGTTCCGCTGTGCACGGTCGCCGAGGGTCCGCTCCGTCAAGGCTACTTGATTTTCTTCCCATCAATAGTATCTAAAGCCGGCTCCTGCACGGCGGCCTTGGGCGGCACCGGCACTTTTGTTTGCCGGCCGGGTCTGTTTGGATCGTAGTGCCACGACTGGAGCACAATCTGACGAACGCATTCAAGAACCTCGTCAGCCCAATTTGTTCGTAGAGATTTCCAATAACATGCAAAGAGCAAGATAAAAAAACACTCACCATATAATCCAGCATGAGCGAGCAAAATGTGCCGCACAGCCAGCTCGAGTTCACAAGGAGGTAGTGCAGGCTGTTGTCGAGCGCCAGGATGGATGTGATGAACATCAGATTCCCGCCGGACGCGAACAGGAAGTAGATTAGCGACGTGCGCTCGCATGACTTCTGCTTGTAGTTGAGAATGATCTGAGGAATCCGCGATACCACTATATATGTCTCGAACATTAGCGCGAAAAACCCCAAATGACAGCGAGAAAGCTCGTATACGCACCGTATATGGCGGCGCAGAACCAGCCACATAGTTGGCCGGTCTTGTTTATCGGAATGTATGGGTTGTAGTATTTTGCCGGAGCGTCGTACAGATGGCCATTTGTCGCACAATACAGACCGATAAGCGAGGACAGCACAATCATGAAGATGATTCCGAATTTGAAAAATGCTGCAGCAACGAAAATAAAGAAAGAGGAATTGTATCAGCGAGAGATCGTTTAATGGGAAATAAAACAAAATTTAGAGAGCTCGTACCAGACTTCCAAATCCGCCTAGGCGGAATCACAAGACTCTGAAAGTATTCGTACTCGTCCTCGCCCACTCTCTCGATGCCGCAGTCCTCGTCGGACTCGTCGTCTATGTCTGCTGCCATTTCAGGCGTGCACTCCAAGGAGGACTCCGTCGTCGACTTCGTTGCGGCGCGCGAATTTGAGGACGCGGGGGAGACTGACGGCGAGGCCGGCGCCGCCGAGTACATCTGGAAGATGCGGCGCAGACGCCGGCGCCGGTAGTATGCGGCCTGAAATATGAGGACAAGGTCGGCGAGCGTGTTGTAAACGGCGAGGATCGTCTGTAAAAGTCGAAGAGAAGACCACTCAGCACGTGCCCGCGGAGCGAAGGGGGACATAATATGAAAAGACAACATGAAAGAAGAATCACTATACCATTGTGGGCAAGGTTTCCTGCATGATGCAGCCAAATATGTTTGCGACGTCGCCGACAAACCACAGCCAGAGAAAGGAGACGGACAGGTTATCCGCGTTCTGCCGCCGGAACTGGAGACCAAAGAGTAGTTAGCATCGTGCAATTGACAGGGAAATACAAGAAAAGAAAAAAACACAGGCCGCGTACAATGTCGTAGAGCTGAGGAGAGAATACCATGGCCCAGCACGCGATCGAGATCGACCTGGAGGAGGAAAAGGTAAGTTAGATCATGTCAAAGGCGGGCCACGCGACTCGGTGTTTCGTGTGGTAAGATGACCGTCTTACCCCGTGAGCAGGCTGAGGGCCTCCTTGGTCATGAGCAGCGGCGGTCGCAGAAGAAGCACCATGACGACGCGTACTGCCTGGGACGAGGCTGCTACAGCAAGGCAGAGACTGGCGCTGGAGGATGACGAGGAGGATGTTGGGGCCAAAGGAGTAGTCAAATAAAGAAGGACGGGAAGAAATGTGCGACACCGGAGAATTTCGTTGTGGCTTGAGCCTCGCGCCGGGGCAGACACAAGCCCGCCCATTGCAACCGGCAAATGCACAATTCAACACGGCGACCGGCAACAGCAAACCGCACGACAGCCCGTGGTGACGACGACGGCGTCAGTGCTGGCCAATTGGCCCCCATCGGGCGTTGGTTGTGCTCGTTTTGCGTTGCTCTCGCGTCCGTAGCCTTCTGAGCTTTTGTCTGCCATACACAAGACCCCCGGGCCCCAGAAGGTGAGAATTCGCATGCAGAGCCAGAAAACTACAAAGCCAAATGTAGGCAATAAATAAAGGGGAGTGTTCATATGATACCGCAAGCAATTGGGGTCTCTTGAGTCCAGGAGAGCCGCGGTTTACAGAAAATGTTCTCATCCATCTCCAAATAAGCGTCGCCAGATGCTTCTAGCTAAGATGTCGACCTACGCAAGGCACCTCTCATCTTCTACATACGCTCGCATGCATCTACTACGCCCTTTTTGGCTGTAAATACTTTCACACAACACGCTCACGATCACCATTGCGATCTCCGGTCTGCTCTCCAGTGCGTATTGCTACGCATCGCTGAATGGCCGGCATTTGCCAGCAATTCCACTCACTTCTTACGACAATGCCCACCGAACAAACACTTGGAACAAACTGATTTCATTGATTGATAAAAAGGTCTAATTCATGCAATAGTCGAA
>JAKTPS010000158.1:0-30848 GCA_030556275.1 Lipomyces sp. NRRL Y-27488 | reverse complement strand
GTGACCGCCGGCGATCACGGCAAGGCTTTTGGTTGCAGTGTCAAGCTCTGAGCTTTTGCTTTGTCTTTTCTCTCTTAGTTTCCTGTTGCTTTTCTGAATACCTGGCCGTACTCTTGATACCTGGTCGGCGTCTGGCGTCTTGGTTATTGTTTTGTTTTTTGAGACCGGACCGAGATAGAATATCTGGGCGGAGTTTGGCGCTTTTGGTTCTTCTGTTGATTAGATCTTTTTGAATACCCGACCGCAACGTCTGGTTGGTGTTGTTTTTGCTTTGCATGCCTGATTGCCGCGCGTGAGTCGCTAATTGTGTTTGATTGATTGGGCCATCGGCCATTAATTACTTTGCTCTCTGTATACAAAGCTTATAGAATACAGTCTTTGTTTGTCTTGTTTGTACTCTTTATTAAATTGAATGAAAGTTTTGATAATTGGAAATATTATCGTAGATCTCAAAAATCCGGGGAAGCCGCGGAGTCATGCCTTTGGTCTTTGTCTGGGCGTTCGTAATCCTCTGGCGGCCATGATTATTGGACTACAGGCGGAGACCTGAACCGGATTCGCCTGGTCTCGCTGTGGTTGCTTATTGGGAATACTGGTCTCGATGTGCCCATCTCTATCCTTTTCGCTTTTCAGTTATGCATGGGGCTTTCTCTGTATTTGTACTGCTTTATTACAGGGACAGCTATCCGATGTTACATCCATATAGTCAGAATCACACTCGGTCTGTTGTTCGATCTTGAGACGACTAGTACATGAGGTAGAGAGAAGTCAATAAACTGCGTGATGAATCTGCTCGAGGCGAATTCCGGTTCCAGTCAGGATTGTGAACGCGAATGGATCGCTGAGCTGACGGCGTACTATCCGATTCCATTCGACTAGAATCCAAAAATACCATGCAGTCCGCATTGTTAGGGAGACACTTCGTGGAGAGAGGTCTTTTGTAACTCGTCGGCTGAGCTGAGAGCAAAACATGTATTACTTATTACGATATTATATGAACCAAGCCAGTGTGTGACACTTCCCATTCTCTCGCCATCCATAGCGACATCAAGACTTTAACAGAAAGCCTTGTAAACCCGGTAAAACACACTCCGTTTCTTCAGTGCCTGCCGCTCCTCTTCCAGCTCCGCGATCAGTTTGGGGATATCAAGCTCGCGACGCCCAGTAACCAGGTCCGCCTCGGCAGATCTCACGAACCCGGTGCGCCGCCAGATCTTGAAGCCGACAAAACACGCGAGCACGACGGGCGCGGTCAAGTACGCCTGGAAAAACGTGGACGCGCTCAGGCCGGCGCCGGAAAGTGGCGATACGGCGACCCAGAACTGCGCGGCGAGCACGAGGACGTTCAGGCCGAGGCCGACCCACGACCCTATGACTCCCGGCTGGGACTTGAACGCCAGCTCATCCAGGGAATGCCCCTGGACCTTCCACGCGCGACGGAAAAGAATGTGAGAAAGACAGATCGAACCCCACGTGAAAATGAATGACAGGCCGGACACCGCCAGCAGCCAGGAAAAAATCTCGCTCTGCTTAGGCGAAGCCGCAACGAACCCGAGAAGGCCGAATGCGGACGCTACGGCAATACCGACCAGAGGCCGGCCTGCCCTGTCGACGTATGCCAGAATGCGCGGAGCTTGGCCGATATCTGCGAGCGAGGCCATCGTACGCGAGCATCCGTAGACGGAGGAATTGCCGACGGAGAGCACGGAGATCAGAATGACCGCGTTCATAATGGACGGCACGCCCTTGTACCCCGCGTTGCGGACGGCAATGACAAACGGCGACGCGGCAGCGTCTACGTTAGATGCACCAAGAAGACTCGGGTTGTTGAAAGGAACGGCCAAGCCAACAATGGTCAATCCGATAATGTAGAACAACGTAATGCGCCAGAACACCTGCTTCACGGCAGAGGGGATTGTCTTGCGTGGGTTGGCTGTCTCCGCAGCCGCGAGACCGACCAGTTCAGTGCCGCCGAACGAGAACGAAGCCGTAACAAACACGGACGCGAGGCCTTTAAACCCGTGGTTAAACGCACCAGGATCACGCCAGTACCGGCCTCCAATGTATCCTTCCGAGCTGCCCCCACAAACGATAACGATGCCGACTATGATGAATCCGATGACAGCCACGACCTTAACCAGAGAAAAGACAAACTCGGCCTCGCCGTAGCCTTTAACTCCGCATAGGTTAATGGCGACGATTACAACCCAGAAGATGGCAATCCACACGGCGTTATTGACCCGCGGGTGCCAGTATTCGATTGTGATAGACGCGGCAACCAACTCCAGCGGGAAAACCACAAGCCACTGCAACGCGTAGTTCCACCCCATTGCGAAACCCCATGCAGGATCAATAAACCGAGTGGAATATACCGCAAACGAGCCTGACACAGGCAACACGGCAGCAAGCTCGCCTAGGGCGTGTACAACATTGTACAACATAAGTCCAATAATCAAGAAGGCGATCAATAACGACGCCGGACCGCCGTTGTTCAGTGCTTTGCTAACGTCAACGTTAGCGTATGGCAAAGCCAAGCTCAAGGTAGAAAAGATCAATGTACCCTGAGTTAACAAAGAGCCCAGTTCCTATAGACCCGCCGATTGCAATCATTTGCAAATGGCGATTTTTCAGAGTGCGCGAAAGTGGAGATTGCAAAGGTGACCCCGCAGCCGCTTCCGTGTCGCCATTGCTGGCTTTCCTGCCGGCGACATAACTTTCGTGTGGCCGGAAGGAGCTCGCGAAGGACCTCCATCGAGTGGTAGGTGCGGAAACGGGCGATTCTTCCTGGCCAACGTCAAACTCACTGACACGCGAAGAGCCCTCGCTTACTGTTCCCATGATTTTTGCAGTGAAGGTTGAGAAATGGTATACAGAATGAAGGCAGTCCACAACTGAGAAACATATTCTCTTATTTATAGTAGGACAGTATCCTGTTGTGATACTGCGTATTTCGGCAGACGTGACAATTCTCTATCACATTGACAGGGATATTTCCCTTTCAAGGGTTGCGAACCCCATTCAGTATATCACAAGTAACAAATTCATAAAGAACTTAAAAGATCGCCCTTCTGTTCCAGTAAGCCGGATATATGCTGGCCATAATACCAACCGGGCGGTGTAGTGCATTATCTGGGACAGATACAGCAGAAGTATATCACATTTCAAATGGATTTCAAAACAGGGGTATGAAACAAGAGCTATTTCGGATAGCATATCTCAATCTGTCAAATGAAACTGATATAGCTATCAAGTCAGATACAGAAAGCAAATCTCCTAATATGCGGAACCTCGTTGGCTTCGTCGTCTCTCCCTCAAAGGGACCAGCCGGACCAGCCCTGGCATGTACACGTGACACACTATAAGAAAACTCGTCCGCACCCCATTTTTTTCGAACTCGAGCTGCCTCTTTTTACTCGTACACCTTTTACTTTCATAGAAATTCGAGCGTACAGAGCAATTTTTTCTGTCGGGTAATAGTAATGCGATCATGCAGTTGTTCATCGCGTTCGGATATCGAGTTCGGTTAAAACCCTATTGGGAAGTTAGGGTTATACGATTTGGTTGTGCTGTGAGTGTCCAGGTGCACTTTGGAAAGCAGTCACGCACCAACGCGTTGGGATTATTGGGTAACCTCCAAAGTTTAATGTTTAGAGATCTGTAAGTCGGACGAGTTGCATTGCGGTTCGACAGATCAACATCCAACAAAATGGGTAAGCTGCAACATCGACATGGGATGTCTACATGTTGATACTGGAGCGAATACTAATTAGTCTTGTGTAGTTAATATTCCCAAGACCCGACGAACGTACTGCAAGGGCAGAGAGTGCCACAAGCACACCCAGCACAAGGTCACCCAGTACAAGGTCAGCATCCCTCGACTACCGTCTACGAAAGTCCATTTTCAATGTCCTGAGCGAAGTTATTGACGAATTTTGAATTGCAGGCTGGCAAGGCTTCCTTGTATGCTCAGGGTAAGCGCAGATACGACCGGAAACAGAAGGGTTATGGTGGTCAGACCAAGCAGGTTTTCCACAAGAAGGTCAGTTTATGAGTCGGGATATGGAGTCCTTTTGGATCCGAGGACGTTTGGCTAATGTGTAATGCCAGGCCAAAACCACCAAGAAGGTCGTTCTCCGTCTCGAATGCACAGTCTGCAAGACCAAGGCCCAGTTGCCGTTGAAGCGATGCAAGCACTTCGAGCTTGGCGGTGACAAGAAGCAGAAGGGCCAGGCCCTGCAGTTCTAAGCAGTACACGAAATACGAACAGTCAAAACGTTTTGTGGTTTTTATACATATCTTGTGAGCGAGTTGTTGTAAAATAATTGAAAGTACGGCTTTACACAGGTTATAAGACAACGAACGCTTCAAGACCTTCGCAAGTCTTAATATTGGCGCCTTTGGAAATTCAACAGACCAAAGAAATTAGATTACCCAAGCGGCAGTATATTGCCGTTGCCGAGAATATAAACCATACATATTATGCCCAACCGAAAACCCATCTAAACTACATATCTCCTTTTACTTCCATTTTCTATATTGATCCCAACAAAATTGCCCGATGCTCCTCACCGTCCAGTAAGGTCATTATTGGTCTGATGCCGATTCTCCTTGTCTCCCCCGAGTGTCGGCATTGGGATACTCATCGCCAGGTTCACACACAAGCGCCTGATAAGACGGTTGCGGAAGAACAACTCCAGAGTATCGATGGGCTGGATCAGTCGGTCGGGCTTCGTCTAAACTCCTGTCATCGATGGTGAGGGGCGCCGACCAGTTCCAGAATGGGCTCATGAATTCTGGACTCGGGCTTCTGTCGCGGTCGCCTAGACCATCGCTTGTTCGCGATCTAAACTCACTGAGTGGCCTAGCTGCAAATTGCGCGAGCGGAAGTGAATTGCCACTGTCGCCCTCAGAAGGCAGACGTGAGTTCGTGGAAGGCGATAATGGTCTAGAACGGACCGCAGGTTGCACAACTCTGTTTTCCACGATGTCGTCGGCCCTCTGGTTATCACTTCTTTCGTCGGTATCCTCCGTCCGATCTGGTATGCGCGTGACTAGTTCACTAAAGAGCGCCGTAACCCGCCGCTGAAGAGGGGCCAATGAATAAAAGTCGTCATCGGCAGACCTGGTCAGATTCGGATCCTGTGAAGACACTGGGCCCTGCCCAGTTTCGTCCGCCCAGTCGTCATTTTGAGTATTACTCTCCTCGACGCTGCTGTCATTGCTGCCGCTGCTACTTCTGCTGGCGCTGCCGCGATAGCGGTCCAGAATGTTGTAAAGACCAAAATTATCCCTGGTTCGACTGGAAGCATACCGCCTCCGCAGACGCTGCTCTCTGCGAAAGCGGATATCATCCAGAATAGGCGATGAAATAGAGCTCCAATTTCTGCGGGTACCATACGGCGAGCGAGAAAAGGACGGCATATGGCGGATGTGAGTGTTGCTGGACGGGGCCGGGTGAGTGCGTGTTGCGTTGTCGGATGTGGAGGAATTCTCTCCAAAGGAAAATAGTGATGATGAATCCGCGCCACTCCGGGTGGGTTGTCTGTATGGAGCATGTCTGGGAACTGTGGGGAGAAAGAGCGAGGAACCGTTTTGAGAACTGCGATTGGCAAAGCTGTGCATTTCTTCAAGAGAAGGTTGGAACGAAGTATCGGACCCGTCCTGCGCATCGCTAGAGTCTCCGTCGTAATCTTGGAACAGCGATGAGACGGAGCTGTTCGGTAGGCCGGTACCTGGTTGAAGCGTAGGAGGAGGCCTCACATGATTCGACCACGCGCCCGATTCAATTCCTCGAGCAGAAAAAGTCAGACCACCAGTTTGGCGAGGGAAAGAACTGCCTGAAGCTGGTTGTTCCCTCGACTGTGTACGTTGTGAAGACGACTGGTCGTCTACGGGCCCGTGCCTGTCACGGTGTCGCATACGACTGTAGACCGGCACCGACTGTGGCATATCGAGTTCCGACGCGTATGACAGAAGCCGCCGTAGCGTATCCGCCGCTTGTCCTCCGCTGCCGCCGCCAGTGGTGCTGGAGCGACCATTCTCTCGGGAATTCCGGCGGTTGTTGGTGTCAATATGGCTTCGTGCGTCGGTTCGTTTCAGAGGATCACACGAATGCCTTGCCGGTGGACTTGGAGAACGCCAAATTGGCCTTCCCATTACTTCGTTTCGCAAGGGAAGAGTGGAATTCGAATTACTCCGATATGTTCAGCCCCCCCACTATAGGCGACCTGTGCTATTGACTGAGTGGCGGTTGGTGTTGGATGTAGTACGACGTCGAACAGTGGCTCGAAATTCAACCAAGCCGAAAATGAAGGACTGTATAGCTTCAATCCTGAAGGAGTTACCGTCGCAATATAGCTAATCCGATCATAAATTTGGTTAAAAGAAAAGAACGAAAGTGTATTGGGAAGACAATGTGCTGCTGCGGCTCATTAAGCTAAAAGTATCTGATATTCCCAGGGCTCACGAATTTCGTTTCTTATTCATGATAGCAGCAATCTACAATAGCCTCTTTCTCGCAGACAGTTGTGCGAAATAATTGGATGCAAATTGTAAATTGCCCACTTGATTAACTGTCCCGATGGAACCGAAGTCGGTAGCAACCGTCTTCCTTCTTCTGTTGTGGTTCCTGTTCGCCAGGTGCATGGTTTCTGTCTATTTGTCGTCTACAGCCAGGGCGTATTTCATGTTTGCCTAAATCGCATGTATACTCATAAACAAAAGTACTTTGGGCCAGCTTGAAATCTGACCGCGCCGTTCTGGATCGGTGCGCTCTGTGAGGTCCTCTGCATAGCGGTCGCGGTTGCAGGCATAGACCGGAAACAACGCAATCAACAGATCATCGCAGATTACAACATTAAAACAGAGACTTATGTCACGGCGCGACTCCAAGGTGATATCATGACCGATATTAAATGCACGAAGCTGATAGATGGAAAAAAGATCGATTGCCGGCCAACATTCGGAACATAAGACCATATGTTGCACGATGTGTAACGTCTGGGCAACACTCAACAAAGCAAAAGATCACAGTGAGAGTCACAACGCGTTGCCCAGTTCTCAAATAACTCGGAAAACCAATGGAATTGTGGATCATGTCGGCAGCTCAAGCATCTCTTGGGACGAGCTCGTTCTGCATGTCGAGACCGCAAGCCGCACCAAGCCCTAAGTCTAGGGTTCATTAAGCCCCAACCCTGACTTGCCAGAAAAATCTATAAAAGAACGGGCGCGCCCGTGAAAGCGGAGCTTTTCCTTTTCTTTTTTCCTTAACTCTCTTTGCCTTTTGGCTTAGATCAAGTGTAGTATCTGTTCTTTTCAGTGTAACAACTGAAATGTCGCTAATCGCGACTTTATTTGTTACTCTTATTTTTGCATAGCGCAGTCTCTCCGCTGGGCTTGCCTATGATTGGCTGCATCGTGTCGTTGCTATTGCACTGCCGGCAACCGACGCAAATGCAGACCAAGTAACAAATCATTTTTTACTGCCTTTTTTTTTAAAGGGCTTTGATTCTTTTCTGCCGTGCTCGGCAGGTTGAGGCAAAGCTTTTGGAAAAGTGGAAGTGATTGGGTTGGGTGGCGGTGGCGAGTGATGTCGGAGATGTTTGTTTCGCGGTGTTGTTTCCTTTGTGTTCCTATTATCATGTTGCAGGTGAGAAATACGTCATTACTACGTACTGAAGAATTGGAACAGACAGATTGCAAATGACCGTCTGATCTCCTGCCAGATCTCTCAATCGGAGACGATGCTCGCGGTCCTGTTGGACGAGTTATTTAGCAGGCAGAACTCGGCCACTTGGCCCGTCTCCCCGCCTGCGAGCCGCACGGATAATCTCAGATTGGCGATATGGTGATATGGCCTGTTTCTCCATCACGAACGGCAAGTCGTCACTAGACACTCCCGGCCCGGCCCTCGACTCACTTCCCAATGGCGTCCAAGAAGTTCAAGGTCGCAGTCGCCGGCGCGCTCGTGTACCTGGCCCGTCGCACGGTCGCCAAGGACGCGTCCCTGGCCCAGCTCGCGCTCGCATGGCTCCTGCTTATCGTCGGACCGGCCGTCCTCAAGGGCGTGTACTGGTCCCTGATCCAGCCCCGGTTCCTGTCGCCGTACCGCCACCTGCCCCATCCCCGCACCAAGCCCCACTGGTTCTACGGCCATTTCTCAAAGATCGCGGCCGCCCCGCCCGGCATGGCCCATCTCGAGTGGATGGAGGAGATGCAGGACGAGCCCTGGATAAGGTACATCGGCCTGTTTGGCGTCGAGCGCCTCCTCGTGACCTCGCACGCGGCCATGCACACCATCCTGCAGACGAATTCGTATAACTTTGAGAAGCCCGACATCGTGCGCGACGACCTCGCGACCTTCATCGGCGGCACGGGCCTGATCAACTCCGAGGGCGACGCCCACAAGCGCCAGCGCAAGCTGCTCGCGCCCGCGTTCGCGTTCGGCCACATCAAGAAGCTCACGCCGCTGCTCGCCGAGAAGTCGCTGCGCCTGGCCGACCACATCGCGCGCCTGCTCGACGCGAAACTGGCCGCGCCGGCCGAAAACCCGCCGGCGCTGCCCGCGGCGCTCGCGCCGAAGGTCGACGGCGCGCCGGCCGCGGCGGACGAGATCGTGATCAGCGTCGACACGCCCGTGTCGCTCGCGACGCTCGACATCATTCTCAGGGCCGGCTTCGGCATCGACTCGGACGCGCTCGGCGACGCCGACGACCGCATCGGCAAGGTCTACACGGACCTGTTCGCCATGCCGGGCAAGGTCACGACGGGCCAGATACTCGAGTTCGCCGTGGCGTACATGCTCGGCCCCGGCACGATCTCGACTCCGCGATACCGCAAGACCGTGCGCGGCCGCGAGGAGATCCGCCGGTATGCGCTTGCCGCCATCCAGGAGAAGCAGCAGAAGCTCAAGATCGCCAAAACGTTTGGCAAGAAGCTCTCGAGCGACCAGCTCGACATCCTCTCCGTCATGGTCGAGCAAGAGGAGCAGGGCTCGCTGACCAAGCGAGAGCTCACAGACAACCTCATGGCATTCCTTGCCGCCGGCCACGAAACGACGTCGAGTGCCACCGTCATCGCGCTCTACCTTCTCAGCCGCCATCCCGAGATGCAGGCCCGCCTTCGGGCAGAGATCCTCGAGAGCTTTCCCGACTACGCGACGTACCGCGCCGGCGAGTCCGCCAATCCCCTTGCCAGCGCGACGCTCGAGAAAATCGAGTCGCTGAAATACCTCAACAACGTCGTCCGCGAGTGCCTCCGGTACCACCCTCCCGTCAGCCTGACGCTCAGGCAGGCCACAAAGGACACGCTCGTCGACGGCCTGCTCGTCAGAAAGGGCACGCTCGTCTACATCGTGCCCGCCGCGCTCAACCGGCTCACGCGGTTCTGGGGCGCGGACGCGAACGAGTTCCGGCCGGACCGGTGGGACAGCCTCTCGGCCGAGGCCGCCAGCCCGTACTCGTTCACGACGTTCATCCAGGGCCCGCGCGCCTGCATCGGCAGGAAGTTCTCCGAGGTCGAGTTCAAGTGTCTCTTGATCGCCCTCGTCGGCAGGTTCGAGTTCGGCGAGCTCACTCCCGGCGAGGAGCATCCGCTGCGCAGCAAGGTGACGACGAGGTTCGCAAACGGCTTGCCACTGCGGATCAAGTATCCTTCCAAGGAAGATTAACGACGTTTTCTAATGCGATTTGATGGGAAATGGCCATTTAAACCAATATCTAAATAAATTATATTCTAATCTACATTTATATTACCATGCCTCCGTGCCCCAAGTTTCTTCCCGTGAGCCAACCCATGACTAACGCAACCAACCAAAACCAAGAACAGCCCAGTAACAGAACGAACCAAAGAACATATAGTATACACCCACTCCATCAGACGGCGCAACCACCGAACTAACTCTGCCGAACGGGCTTGGACGACACTTCATACGCGATCTTGGTCGTCCAAAACTGCAGCACCTGCGCCTTGATCGCCGGCACGGCGCCAAACAATGTTCCGGCGACGGGGAACAAGACGTAGTCGCACATGTTGATCCACTGGCCCCGAAACGACACGCCGGACTTCGCCAGCGCGTCCCGCACGGCCGCCGGCAGGCCGGGCGAGGCAGCCACGGCGTGCCTCAAAGCGTCCATGCGCAGGCGCAAGGCGGTCGAGTGAAAGCGCTCGTAGATCAGCATCTGGATCACGACACCGAAGAACGCCATCGTGCGCAGGTGGTTCGTGTACACGAGCACGGCGTGCAGCATCGAGTCTGTCGGGATCGTGATCAGAAGCGGCAGGAAAGAACACGCAAGCACGTCAATGAAATAGTGGACCGGCAAAAAATGCGCTTCGTAAAGCCTGTGCAGAAGCACGATGAGTCGCCAGACAGGCAATGGCGAAGTCGCCGAATGCAGGACCGCCGGAGACGGCGACCTAGTCGCCTGTTCCACGTCGAAACCAAGAATCGGCTTTTCAGACACATAGCCACCGAGTAGTTCTTTGTCGTCCCCAAATGCCATCCCGTCTGCTTCCAGCTCGATCGACCCCATCCGCGACCTGTCACCCGCAAGCATCGCAGCTGTCTCGCGAATCGCGTACCCGGAGTCCAGCACGCCCCACATATGCCTGCACGCCTGCTTGAACCGCGCCTCGGACGACAAGAGCCACTGCCGCAGCAAGCCCTGCGTATTCCGCGCATGCTCGACGTTGCAGTGCGACGCCGGACTGTAGATCGGAACCGCGACCAAACGCCCGCGCGTCCGGAAAAAGCATTTCAGGAACATGTGGAGGTCCTCGCCGATGGCGCCCGGCCCGGTATCCCAGAACTCGACGTAGCGGGCGAGTGACATAGTAACCGAGTACACGGACGTCGGCGTGATGACCTGGGACGACGGAAAAAGCCCCGCAATGCCGGCCGCACACCACAGCATGTCCGCGCACCTGACAAGAGGCGATATGTTATGGGCGTTCCTGTCAAACACGATTGGCGGAATGAACATGGTGCACGTGTCCGAGCCATTTGCGGCGCAGTACTTGTTGATCGTGCTAAAGTAGGTGGATAAAAGATGTGTGTCCGCGTCCATGACGGTGAAGATAACGTCGGTCTGGCACATGCCACGGTAACGTCTGGAGGCGGCTCGCGTTGCCCACGCGAGATTCGACGACTTGCCGCGTGCTTCGTTGGGAAGGTCGTTTGGGTGCAGCTCATATGTGATGTAGTGAAATAATGCAGAAAACTCGGAAACCAAAGCCGATGCCTTCATTTCGGCTTCGGACTCGGCGGACTCCATTGCGAGGTAGATCTGTGCCACAAGTCAGTAGAGGAACACGGCTGGAGGAAAATACAACGCGAGAAACCCACGTCATATGATTTCGTCGCAAGAGGATGCGTCGCAAGCATTCCCAGCGATTCGCGAAGAGTGGCGGGACTCTCGCGGTAGTTTGGTATAAATATCGCATGTAGAGGCGTCGAGGCAGGACTGCTGGCATCATTCGCGTTCGACAAGGTCGGATCGTAAAACTCCGTCAAGGCCGTGCCAGACTTGGAACTCATCTCCGTAGGTACGCGCTGTGTACTATTGCTAGAAAAGCGATCACTCGAATCGCCGCCATCCGACCTCGACAGAAACCCATCATCGGTCCGTACTACCGAACGAGCAACCTTGATCACTGCACGTCGCACAACGAACATGGAGTAGCACGACCGGGCAGTATACCCAACGACAAACACATGACAGAGCAGCGTGAGCACGATAAAGGGGAAAGGCCGGCCGGCGAGCGCAGCAACGACGACGACGAGGACGGCGATTGTGGAGATGCCCGGCGCACAGCGGGCGAGGTAGGCGAGCGAGGCCGGCAGCGCCGCGCAGAGCGAGACGGTGGGCGAGAGAATGCGCATCGGGAGAACCAGGAGGCTTCGGCGGTGAATGAGAACGACGGCGGGGGGTCGCCGCCTTATAGTCGCGGCATGAGTGCTCGCGGGGTGTGCGCTCTGCTGGTGGTGATGGATTTTTCTGTTTGGCGAGTGCGGCGCACTCGTGAGTCACGTGGCGCGTTCTCCAGCCACCTGTCGTCCTATCGTGAGCGCAGACCACAGCATATACCCTGCCCAATAGCCACTCAGTACTCTGCACGGTAGCACCTGTATATGTGGAATGCGTAGGCAGCGAGGCATGTGACGGCTCCGGTGGACACGCAGATCCACATAATCCCGCGCTGAGCTATTTTGATGGAAGGCGTGAGCAGAAGGGCTCCATTTCAGGATTACAGACAGAACCGCGAAGAACAGAGTAAGAATAAACATACCGGACGTCCGTCGGGCCATGTCAATCTGGTGCTTGTGCTCGTCGTCGATCGCATCCCGGATCATTTCCAGCTTTTTTCTAAATAGCTCCACCTTCGCAGTCGCCTGCTTCAGGCGCGCCTCGAGCCCTTGCACGGCGTAGAGCTCTTTCCGAAACGACTCAATCTTCTCGAGCTTGAAGGAGAACTCGGCGCTCGAGCGAGTGGTTTGTCGCTCGAGAGATTCGGTGTAGTTTAAGACCTGTTCCCGCATCTCCTTCAGATGCGTCATGTGCTTCTCGAGATCCTTGACGCGCTCGTTCAAGCCCTCTTCCAATCCGTGCAAATCCACGAGTTCCTTGTCCGCCGAGTCTTGCGCGCTCGTAAACCTCGAGGTTACTTTCTCCGACGTTTGTCTGTGCAGACATGTCAGCACAGGAGAGGAAAGGGGCATTTCCATGGAATAATCTAGCTCACCTGGCCCACTTCATAAGCTCGTAGTCCTGGCTCCGCGTGCGCTGGATCTTCACACTAGCGCGCAGCGACGGCGCTTCGGAGCCTCGCTGTGAATCATGCTGGGTTTCATGCGCAAGCGAGACCGCACTGGTCCCCGGCAGCAACCCGTCGTCTCTGGCAGTCGTGGCTGGAATGCCGGGCGTGGTTGGGGCGGCGGTTGCCGTTGAGCGCACTGTGGGAAATGAAAGACGTTGCGTCGATGGCGCTCTCAGGTATGCAATTGGTATTGCCATTGTGTCTCGATGTGGTTCTGTGACAGATTTCCCTGGAGAAGTCCGGGCTATGAATAACTTGCTGGATCTGAACTGCGTGAATGGGAATACGTCACGGTTCAGCCCAAACCCACAGGCACTTACACTTACAGGCACTTACACTTACAGGCACCAGCCGACTGCATCCCATGAGCTTCTTAGAGGCATACAACGGAATAGACAAGCAGATGCGAAAACAGCATGTTCACATAAAACTCACGGCAAGAGATGGCAGAGCAACCTGCTCACATCTCAAAGTCCGGCCACTTGAACCTCGACCCGCCGCCAAAGTTCACCACTACTCCTACGCCGCCATACACCCCAACCGCGCCGTATATGTCGAGCTTGCCCCCGTACATCAACTCCATCTGGCCGTCCTCACTTTCGCCGCCGTCGCTGCCGGCCGAGGACGAGCCCAGTTCCTCGTCCATGCTCCAGCCCGCAGCCCACACTCCATTCTTGCATGCCCATACCGTGCGCCGGTCAAAGTCCATGCCAAACCCGATCGTGTCTCCGATCTTGAGCGGCCTGTCCAAGAAATACCTGCCCGCCTTCGCGTCGGCCACGTACCGCCGGCCGTCGTCGCTGTGCACGGCAATGGAACAACGGTGCCAGCCCGGTAGGCGCCAGCCGGCCGGATAGGGCATCGCCAGGAAGCCAATCGCGATGACCGTGTCAGCCGGCGACGAGCTGTCGATCGTCGCGATTGTTATCTCAAAGTAAATCTTCGCCGCAAGTATTCCTCCGCCCGTCCCTTGCAGACTGGGGCTGAACATGGGCAGCGACGTGACGAATGTCGTGTCGGGTGTCGTGGGCGGCGTGCGCAAGTAGAGCGTCCGGTCCTGACTGGGCGTGATCTCAACGCCTTTCACGGTCACCGAGCTCGAGACTTTCTGCCGAGCAGCTCGAAACATCTTGCCTATCGAAGGCGGAGCCACAGCCTTCGCTCTGTTGACTGCCACTCCATCTGGAGCCAACAGTTCAAAGAATCGTGCCTTCCATAGTTTGATCTGCGTGCTATCCCAGCTCCGCGGCGACGCCAGCGCGTTGACCCTGCAGAACTTGAGCGCCTTCTCAAACGCGTCAACGGACGCGTCCGAGTACAACGCAGTCTCATAGGACTGCGCTGCGGGTCCGTACGTGGGCAGGTCTGAAGCTGTCGTCGTGGCCGGGGCGGCGTATGCCGGCGGAACCCACGGATCTGCCGGCTGGCGGTTCAAGGAAACTGGACGGATATTGCTTTCATCCTGAAGAGTATAGGATGGTGGGGGCGCGCTCATTCGTGCGCAGCAATGGGCATGTGAACTGACTGACACAAACGAAGGACGAATCGAAGTAGACGACGAGTGCAAAGGCTGTCACAATGAGTTAAGGTGGACTATCAGACGCCGCCAAGCCTATCTGAATCAATGACCGCATATAGCAAGAAATGAAAATCTACTTGCGATTGTTCGATGTGATCAATACGGTGACAGAAGACCACACGCATCAACAGAATTATAACTATATACCAGTGCGACAAGGGCGTCACACTACAAGAAAAACAATACTAAAACAAATGCTCCTTTATCCCATGTTCAATGCTGTTTAAACCCTCCGAGATCTCATTTTGCGAGAACTTTGGGCAAACAAACCTAATATACAAAAGCCAAGAAAGCCAGAAACTGCGGAACATATAACTCCTGGGGTTGCTTTCCTCCCGAATAACAGTCGTGGAAGGTATGGCCGGCAAGCAGAAAAACAATGCAACGTCAGAATTTTTAAAAATGCAAGGGAAACCACAAGAAAGGTTGTGAAGAAAAAGGCGAGGTCCACTACTGCTTCCTGAATTGATTCAGTACAGGGTAGATAGCCTAAAGAGTTAGCGCTCCCGACCAACAAGACTTGAGAACAGAAGTGCGACGTGGGTAAAATTACCTCAAAAGCCTGATAGATCTCCTCACGGACCTTCGCGCCGGTCAAAACGATTTTGCCGGACACGAAGATCAGGAGAACGATCTTCGGCTTGACCATGCGGTAGATGAGGCCGGGAAAGAGCTCAGGCTCATAGGACGAGAAGTGACCGTGCGCAAAGGCAAGCCCTTCGAGGCGAATGGGGAAGCGCACGTCGCACGAGCCGACAATGTTCTGGATCTTGAACTCCAAGAACTTTGCGTTGAATCCGAGCTTCTGGATAATACGAGCGTATTTCCTTGACGCGAGCTTCGAGTCGTCCTCGCTCTTTGCGCCGGTGACAACCATCTTGCCGGACGCGAAGATCAGAGCAGTGGTCTTCGGCTCGCGGATGCGCATGATGACAGCGGCGAAACGCTTCACGATGACAAAAAAAGTTAACAAATGGGTTGCACTGCAAACGACGCACAAGATGCAGTCTCCAGGCAACCTACCTTGGGGTTGTATTCAGCGTTACGGGCGTGCAGCGCGATTGTTTTCAGGTCGAGACGACAGTCTAGGTTTACGGTAGCAACAATGTTTCTACAAAAGAAGCAGACTTGTGTTAGCACGCCCCATGCCCTGACCAACACCGGGCCTTCCACCAAAACGGAACACATACTGTAGCGTGGGCACGATGCCAGAGACGCTGCCGTTCACACCGCCGGCGACCGAAGACAAGGTTCCAGCGCCGGGCGTGGCCGCGGGCGTGGCAGGCACGATGTCCAGGGACGGCTTGATGTCCTGCTGGGGAGCATCGGCGGCCAGCTCGGACGGCAGCGTCATGTCGGACGGAGCCATGGGCAACGAGAGCGACGTCGGCGCGACAAAGGCCTTTGCCTGAGCGGCGGTGCGGGGCACAGTAAGTGAGTCCATTTGGTGTTGAAGACGGGGGCCAGAGTAGAACAAGCTAATGTCACCCTGGGCTGTGGAGGAGGAGATGAGATGAGGTGAGGTGAGATGAGGTGAGATGAGGTGAGGTGAGGTGAGGGTTTGGGGGCGGGCAGCGTCACGTGAGGTTCAGGGAGCAGCCGGATAAAATGCCGTTCTCGTCTGAACAGAGGAGGCCGGTCACACGGGCGGGGCGGCCCGGGGGTTATATACCCGGGCCCGCGGGTTAGGGCTCCCGCCCCCTGGGCTGTGGGTTAGGGCGCTTTACGCGCGGGCGCCGCACGGCTAGGCCGGATCGGGCAGGGCCAGGGGCGCTAACGCCGGGCCTAGGCCGGAACGGGCAGGGGCGCTAGTGCGTTTGGGGCAGGCTGAGGTCTTGGCGGTGCTTGACTGGTGTCGCAAGAGACTCACATGTGATTGTGACTGCGTCGTGAGTTATCGTCACGATCGTGGCCTTTTGGCAGATGGAGTGCCCCGATCTAGGACGGAGCGAGAAGAAGAGCTCGTGTGGTTAACTCCTCGTGGTTAACTCCTCGAATAGGCAAGAGTTGGAAGGAACTCCAGGATGGAGGGATGGGTGTTGATGGATGGATGTGTATTGGATCTATGTACGGTTTTATACATGCTGCTCTCTCTCTATTTACAGTCCGCCTGTCACTCCTGTCACGTCACGCTACCAGATCAAGAACCTCTTCTTGGGCTCCTTCGGGATGATATCGCCATCCCGGTGTGCGGTGATAGTCCACGTCGTTCCCAGGTGCGACCGCTCCTCCTTTTCAATAACCAGCCCGCTTTTCCGCACAATCTCGCCAATGTCCAGATTCCATCTGCATCCAAACACCTCCGCCCGGGGCGCAGCGTTCTTGTCCAAGATGTTGTTGATGAAGTCCCACGTTCCTCGCCCGTGCTCGAGTAGCAGCATCCTGCCTCCCGGCTTCAGCAGCCCCTGCAGGTGTATCAGAGCCTCGACCGGGTCTTCGTACGAGCAAAGCCCAAACGTCTCGTATATCATGTCGTACTTCTTCTCGGCCGGCAGATCCTCAGCCCGGGCCGCAATGAAGTTCGCGGCCGCAAACTTGGGATATCGGTCCTCGAACTTCTTCTTCGTCTCCGCAACCATCTTTTCAGATGTGTCCACGAAGGTAATCGAACGGATGGACGGAATATCCAGATAATTGATATTTCGTCCAGTACCACATGATACTTCCAGAACGTCGCCCTGCATGCTATTAGCAATCCCAGTCTTGATCCATCAAGCCAGACACTTTCACCCTATACCTTCAGCTGCTTCGTGATAGATCGCCGCCAGAGAGACAACAACATAAACTGTTCATCGCGATTGATCACCTTGTCGTAATTCTCCGCCAAACTGTCGTACGTTGTGCGCGTATCCCGTGGCAATGCCTCTTCGTACGGTCCATCGGTACCAGCTGAGGAGAGGTAATAGTACGCTCCGACGACAAATACAAGGTACGTCCCCGCGGCCACAATTATGAACTTGCGCTTCCGCATTTTTAATTCAACATCGCTTATTCCCGCGTCATTATCTGCCGATCCCGACGACGAAGACGAAGGCGGCGGCGGCGGTGCATATCTGTTCCGATATGTCGGTGGTCGTAATGGAACTGCTGGCGGAGTGAACTTTGGACGAGCCTCTGGAGGAGGAAGCTGTGTCTTTCTCGCCGTCTCTTTCGCGGCACTTGCGCCCGCGGTCGCCAGCCGTCGAATCTGAGCGCCAACAGTCTTCGGTATATTCACCATTGAATACATCTTGAACGCATTGAATCCTAAGAACCGTACTCTTCGCAGCTCGAAGACGTACTTTTTGAGATGACCTAACCCTCGCAATGGTGAAAACCTTGCCCCTTCAAAATCTTCGTCTCAACTTCTCCCACTAAACGTCTTTGGCTACTCTTAACTTGTTGTGCTGCGATCATGTCCAACTACTCTGACGTGCGACTTTATGTTAGACCCCTTGGGCGTGAAGGTATGATGATCCGCGTCGCTTGGGACTGTTTTCTCTTATGGCAGGGGTGGCGACTCCTTCGCGATCCCGCCACCGTCTGAGCTTCGCTTGTGTGCTACGACGACCCCCTTATTAACGCTGCATTGCCTAGCCGAACGGGCCGACATCGAGGACTTGTTTAAGGGATATGGCAAGATTATCGAGGTGAAATTGATGACTGGATTTGTACGATTTTCGTTCTGTGATTTGCCTTTGACGTGACGATTTCCGACGGCTTACGCATGCAAAAACTATGAACAGGGCTTCGTCGAGTTTGACAATGCTCGCGATGCGCAGGACGTCGTTTCCGAGTTTAACGGTAAGGACTTCATGGGCGAGCGTCTCCAGGTTGAGTTTGCAAAGAAGAGACGCGAGCGCAGCGACTTTGACGATTACCGTCGTCGCGACGACCGCGGCGGTCCCGGTGGTTTCCGCGACGAGCGCCGCCCCATGGACCGTCGCCCGCGTCGTGGCAACTTCCGCATTAAAGTGACTGGTCTGCCGGCCGACTGCTCGTGGCAGGTACGTTCTTTTTGTTTACATGCAGCGCATTGATTAACTCAAGGGGTCATTTGTCTTTGTGGTCAAAATAATTTCTCCTTCTGGTGCCCGATATGATAGTCTGTTGCTATATATCACCCGGCTACCCGGTCTTCTTATGTTGCGAATTGTTGTGTCTCGTCCTACCATGTCGTTGGTCGTCTTGTCCTACGTGGCGCTATTAGGACTCTTCCATGTTGTTTTTGGCGTTGAATTGGTCCGTGCGTTGGTTGTACTGCTTTCCTTTGTGGGTGTTTCGTGGATCCGGATTTGTGGACCTCGTTGGCGTTCTATGGATGTTTCTCGGTGCTTTCTGTTTTGTGTTCGCATTAAGGAGACCGCGATGGAGGATCATTTGCCCTGGCTCGCCCTGTGTTACCTGCCGCTTTACTTGGATCGGTGTGATCGCATATATGTTTTTGGAACTATCCTTATTAACCCTTTTTTCCTTTGTTTTTTGTATAGGACCTCAAAGACTTTGCGCGCAACGCCAATGTCGACATCGTTTTCGCCGACGTCTCGCGCGAGCGTGACGGATCTGGGTATGTGGTTCGGGTCGTCGTTCTGCTGTGCGCGCCAAGACTAACAATGGCGGCGTTCAAGCGTGATCGACTTTGAGAGACGCGACGATCTTGATTTGGCGATCGAAAAGCTTACCGGGCTCGACGTCAAGGGAACACCTGTTTCCCTGAAGGAAGAGGTATGCAACGCCTGTGCTCGTCTTCGGTGGATTGTTGTGCCCAGGATCTAACGTAGAGTGAATTCCAGGTTGTCGAAGCGCGCGACCGGTCGCCTTCGCCATATAGGCGTTCTTCTCCTCCTCGTCGATCGTACGGCAGCGGCGGCGGCGGCGGCGGTGGCAGGTACGGCGACGACGACGGCGGCTACAGGCGCCGTGAGCGCTCGCGTTCGCCGCGCAGGAACGGCGGCGGCGGCTACGGTGGTGGTGGCTATAGCAGCGGTGGCTATGGCGGCGGCGGCGGCGGCGGCTACGGAGGTGGTGACCGTGGCGGCGACCGTGGCGGCTACGGCGGCGGCAGCCGCGGCGGCTACGGCGACGACGCCGACCGAAGCGCGGGCGGCGACCGCGCGCCCGAGCCGGCCGACCAGGGACCGATCGACAACTTCCCGGCGGACGAGCCCGCGCCCGCGCCCGACATGGACTTTGGTAATCCGGATGTTGTTGCTGATAATAACTGGTAGATTGTTTTTTCTTTTCGTTAGTTTCCCTCGTCCCGTATGGAATGATAGGTGTAGACGGAGAGCGAATTTGCCAGTGTAGTGACGGAGGACGGACGGTAGAAGGAAGGCCAAGGACTATGGACATGGATTCCGAGGAGCGAATGAGAATGCAAATGAGAATGCAAATGAGATATCGTTAAGGAGATCCGCAAGGCTTCTGACCGGGATTTAAAAAAAATTAATTATTGATTTGACGTGTTTAAAAATTTACTACTCTTTTTTAGTTTTCTAGTTTTTATTTTTCCGTTCTTCCTCTATGATTTCGATAGTTCCCAACCATATGATATCTGATTGCTGTGCCGTAATTCTCACTTTTGCTATTATCCTTGATTGCGAGATGTTCATTTTTGCCCCTCCCTTCCGCCTTGCCGGTCTGGGACATGATTGTCATGTGTAGCTTTGTATGTTTTTGCCAAATTTCTGCTCTTTGTTTTGTTTGCGATTTGTTTTGCCGTTTTCTCGTTTTTTTTGCCTTGTTTGAAGGTAATGTAAGGAATGAAAAAAAGAAAAACAGATTGTATCTGGTCATCACAAGTCTACGGATCTCGTCACGGTGACCCTGGACGGCTGGGTTTCGCACACGATCCCAAAAGAAACAGCACGAGAGCCCGTCTAAGAGGCATGCTACGACAGGCATATGAAATGAAATAAAGCTCATATTAAAAGGTTTGTGCACAAACTTGACGACATTAAAACACACAACACACAGGTAAGGAAGAATAAAGAGAAAAAAAAAAGGTGACGGCGGAAGATAATCTTAGAATACACAAGAAGAAAAAAAAAAGAAAACGGAATAGAGGCGGAGCCCCGGGGAGGCGGATGAGGAGGGGCGGGGACGTAAAGAGGTTGCGTTGAGAGAAACCAAACGCAGAAACACAAAGTATCGAATCATAGACACCATCGGGTGGGAATAAACGCATAGCAAACGTAAATAATAATAATAAAAAGCAAATACAAAACAAAGCATTTCTTTTCTTCGCACAAGGAAAAAGGACCAAAATATAAAAGGAGCGGATTATGTACAACTTTCGAAATAAATTTGTAAGCGAAGTCCACGCAGAGTCTGTATTCTGTGTTTGCGTAGCTTGCCGTACTTTCGACCGCACAAATGTCTTCAAAAACGAAAAGAAAAACAAAATTGAGCTGAAACTAAATGAATGAACATGGCCTAGATGCAACGGAAACACGAGTTAGCCATCGTCACCGAACGACACTGAGCAATGTGATATACCTTACCTTTCCCAGCAAAACCTAAAACAGCAAAACCCGTAAATGCAGCAAGTCGACAAAAATGAATGACCGGACATAAAATGTCAAAATAAACCGAACCGGTGACAACAATTGAACTCCATATTGACAAATGAGTGTAATAAGCGAAGAAAGCATAACAAGCGGACGTATATGCGTGTACCGACGATAATGAGCGTGTGGAAGAGGCGTTGTCACGGTGCATTGGAGACATGTTCATGAATGAGAGTGAGTGTGATGCGAGACGGTCGCAATATATAAGGAGCGGAAGTGATGGTAGTGATGAATAAGATAACCCGTTTTGAGATGTGGCGCGCTGTCAAAAATGTGGCCTTGTTGATGACGAGAAGATGATAATTCCGTGGGTGAAAATGGGAGAAGGAAGAAAAGAGAAACAAAGCTGAAAGTGATCGCCTGCGGCCGTTGCCCGTCGAGAAAAAGCATGCTTCTGAGAAAGCAAGGTCGCAAGTCGAGATCCAATACTAGGAACGGAAAACATACGCCTTTTAGGTACTAGAACCCGAATGTCGTGGTCCCATTCAGAAGAATAATTTCCCCATTCCAACGACGCGAAAACTGTAAATGCCAAACCAAACAAACAATCGAGAGAAAAAAGCAAAAAAGGATAGATGATCTAATGAATACTGTAATCGAGTTACAAGATCACGCAGCAAGTAGACTGCTGCCGCTGGCCGACTAGCAGACTAGCTCGAGTGGCGGCTTCGAAGACATTATCGACGCCTTCGCCTGTGAGCGCAGAACACTCCATGTACCGCCGTGCGCCGAGTTGTCTGGCGACCATTTCGGCCTGCAAAGACATGCGGATTAGCAAGGGAATAACAGATCGCGTTGAATGTAAGGAACGTACCTCCGAGGCCGACACAAACCGTTGGCTGCGTCGTCGCATTTCTTCAAGAGCGTGCGGGTCCTGTCTGAGATCCTTCTTCAGGCCAACCAGAATGATCGGGATATCGGGACATAGTTCATTGATCTCGGTTATCCACTGAAGCGGGTATGCGTTAGCAAGTATTGCCTAGCAGCAAAAGATGAGCGAGGAAAGGACGGACCTTTGCTGATACGTTGTCTAGGGAGTCTCGAGTGTCGACGGCGAAGGCAACCAGTATTACATGCGCTTTGGAGTAGGAGAGGGGCCGTAACCGCTAAAACATAGAGAGGGTCAATTTGACTGGAGAAACCTATGTGCATGCATGCATCGAACAGACTGACCTCGTATTCTTCCTGACCACTGCAGATGACGGTTAGTACGGGGATCAAGGAAAGTAATTCAGAGAGAATTGAGGCCAACTCACGCAGTGTCCCACAGGGCTAGCTGCACTGATTTCCCGTCGACCTGAATGGTTGAGAGTAAGTATTAGCCGCTGGGACGGTCGGGTCGAGCAGCAGAAGAACGTTCTTACCCGGCAATCTGTGACGTAGGTCTCGAAGACAGTCGGAACCTGGAGAAACGAGAAACGGGTGAGTAGACAGCTTTTACGAGCGAATGAGCGACACACGGCATACATGTTCCTATATGAGTTGTTAGAAAAGAGCAAAGAGAAGGTGCTGGCGGTGAAGCAAACACAGCGGCCTGCGAACTGTCTTGATAAAGCGCGCAGAGTAAATACATGCCTTTGGGAATTCGCCGAGGGTGAATACGCTGAGGAGGGAGGTTTTGCCGCAGGCGCCGTCGCCGACAATAACCAGCTTGCTGTTGGAGGAGGAAGCAGGTTAGCACACTGACATGGAACTGGTGGTGGAGGTCGAGGTGGGAGGGTGTGTGATGCGGGAAGGAGGGAGCCGTACCGGCGGATTACGTCGCCAGCGGACATGTGGGAAGCGAGAGATGGCGGCGAGACGAGGGCCGGACGGGGGAGGACGAGGACGAGGGGAAGTGAGAAGAGGGAGGAGGGTGGTGAGGACGAGGCGTGTGTGTTGTAGAAGAAGTGTGAAGCAGCGGACGAGGAAAGAAAGGAAAGCGGGATAAAAGATCCGTTTCCGAAGCGGCGCCTCAAAAACAACGGCGCTTCTCGCTTATTTGCCTTCTTTCGCCAGACGTCAACAACAAATTGAATGAACAATTTCATGTGCCAGTTGAGATCATTTTATTTGAAGCGGCGATCCGGGCATGATCCTCATTGCTCGATATGGAAGCTTCTTCTTCTTTGTCGTCTTTGTCTTCTCTTTCTTCTCTGTCTTGTCCTTCTTCTGCTGCCGCCCACACCCTTAGAGCCGTAAGCGCCGTCCCTACGTCGCTCTAACTCACGCAGTCACACACACCACGTCTATGCGTCGCAAGCCGTGAGCCAGACCTCGGCCAGGCAGGATCCTGCACCCGGACTGAGCCTGGTCGGACTTCTACTCTCTCTCTGCTCCTGCCAGAGTCCAGCCCTGCCGACGGCGTCGTACTCGGCACCGTGCCCTCCATCACCGGCCCGGCCGCTTCGGCGAGTCGCGCGAGTCGCGCGAGCCTATTTTGGCGGCTGTCTCAGCAATGCTCCACGGTCGACTGACTACTGATCCGCCCTTCGCCCCCCACCACAATCCCACATTTCCAGTGTATTACCAAGTCGAGACAAGTCACGTCCGTACATACCACAGTGCAGCGAGATAAACAAGAGCCGCCGTCACTCTTGCACTGTCCCCCAAGCCCCAACACGTGACCGATTTCACGTGATAACTACACGTGACAATTACACGTGACTACCAGCGTAGACGCCAGCACCGCAGATGCGCGGCGCCCGTGCTGGCACGTACGCGCGTGTTTGCAGTACGCTCTGAACCTGCCGGACCTCAACTTCATCGCCGCAGACTCGCCCATACGCCAGCACAACCCCCCCATCACCGCCCCCCCGTCTGTCCTCCGCAGCAACAATGGCCACCAGCTTCTCCGCACCAGTGCCGCCGCGGCCCGCGCCGGCCGAGTGGCCAGCAGCAGCGCCCGCCACCTCCCTGGACGCCATCCCCGGCCACTACCCACAGCTCCCAGCCGGCACATCCTCAAAGAAGAAAAAGAAGAAACGCAAAGGAGGCGTGACCGCGGGCACCAGCAGCAACACGTCCCTCACAAACGGCGACCAGCACCCCGTCCACTCCGACCCGCCGTCCATACACGAACAGATTATGGCTTTCGGCGCCATGGACAACCCCGCCCTGCTGAGCGCGGTGGCCAACTACCAGGACGACGACCTCTCCGACGACGACCAGGAGCCCAGCAGCCTCCCCGGCGACATGTCCAAGAAGTCCAAGAAAAAGAAAAAGAAGAAAAACACCGCGGCCGTCGCCGCCAGCAATGGCATCAACGGCACCGCGCCCGCCAATGCTCTGACAGCCGCCGGCACTCTCGCGAAAAAAGGCGACCGGATATGGAACACAAACACGACCGAGGAGCGCGAGCGCATAAAGGACTTCTGGCTCAGTCTCGGCGAGGACGAGCGGCGGAGTCTGGTCAAGGTCGAGAAGGAGGCCGTCCTGCGCAAGATGAAGGAGCAGCAGAAGCAGAGCTGCAGCTGCTCTGTCTGCGGCCGCAAGCGCACCGCGATCGAGAAGGAACTTGAAGTGCTGTACGACGCATACTACGAAGAGCTCGAGCAATACGCAAACCAGCAACAAAAGTTCGGTCCCGTTCCGCCACCACTGCTCCGCGCGCCCTATCCCGCGATCGGAGGACCCCATCCGTCGTCCCGCCGTATAACAGAAGCCCCGTATGACGAAGACGAGGACGACGATCCCGACGACGACGATGACTACTCCGAGCCCGACGCCCCCGAACTCCTGTCCCACGAAAGCCACCGCGACTTCTTCAATTTTGGCAGCAGCCTGACCGTGCAAGGTGGAATACTCACCGTTGCGGACGATCTGCTCAAGAACGACGGCAAGAAGTTCATCGAGATGATGGAGCAGCTAGCTCGCCAGCGAATGCGGCGCGAGAGAGAAGCCTCGACCATCCCCGAATACGACGACGAAGAAGAGTTCGACGACGACGAGGAGGACGACGAAGATTACGACGACGAGGAAGATGAAGAGGAAGCCGTAGGTTTTCCATTTCTATTATTTTTTTTACTGATCCTACTACTATTGCATTTGCTGGTTTTAGCCTGACGTTCATGCTAACGCTATCCCGACTGTAGGACTCTCTCAGCGAAGAACAGCGAATGGAGGAAGGGCGCCGAATGTTTCAAATCTTTGCCGCGCGAATGTTCGAGCAGCGAGTTCTCACTGCATATCGTGAAAAGGTCTCTCAGGAACGGCAGCAGAAGCTAATCGAAGAGCTCGACGAAGAGAACCGCCAGCGAGAAGAGCGCGAAATGAAAAAGGCAAAGGAAAAGGAGCGCAAGAAAGACAAGAAACGACAACAGAAGCAGGCCAAGGAAGAAGAACGAATGCGACGCGAACAGGAAAAGGCTGCCGAGGAGGCTCTCCAGCGCGCCGAAGAGCTTCGAAAGGCTGAGGATGCACGGAAACGGAGAGAAGAACAGCGGCTGAAGAAAGAGGCCGAACGCAAGGCGCTGGAAGAAGAGCGACTGCGGAAGGAGGAGGAGCGGAAAAAGCGACAGCAGGAAGAGCGCGAACGCGAAGCTGAGCGCGAGCGCAAGAAGAAAGAACTGCAAGAGGCAGAGCGGAAAAAGCGCGAGGAGCAAGCTCGCAAGGAGCGCGAAGCCAAGGAAAAGAAAGAGCATGAACTGCGTGAACGGCGGAAGAAGGAGGAGATCGAGCAGAAGGCGATTCTTGAAGCCGAACGGAAACGGCAACAAGAAGAGCAAGAGCATCTGGAGCAGATCGAGCGGCAACGAGTCGAAAAGGACATGCGTGAACGAGAAGCCAAAGAACGCGAAGCCCGTGCCCGAAAGGAACAACTACAGCGTGAAAAGTATGTCATGCGGCTACAAGTTCAACAGCAGCAGCTTCAGCAACAAATGCAGCAGCAACCACCGCAGCAGCTTCAGCAACAGCAACAGACCGTTCCGCAATCACAACAACAGGCTCAGCAAATTCGGCAACCTTTGCAACAACCGCAGCATCTGACGCCACTTCAACAGCAACAGATGCTACTTGGTTATGCAAATGGTTCACAACAGCCGTTTTTATCAAATCAGTCTCTGCAGTCGTTGCAACAACCCGCGGCTCCGTTGTCCTCTATGCTTTTCTCCTCTCAGCTTCCTCCTCCACCTTTGCATCCGTCAGCATTTGCTTCTGTGTTGTCACCGTCAAGTTTACCCAAAGTGCCGGCCCCTCTGTCACGACCTTCCATTCCTTCTTCCGTCGCGTCGTCGCTGTCTCTACAGCAGGCCCAGTCAGTCCCTCCCACTGGACGATCTGGAAGTTCAGTATTAGCTTCTCCATCAGCCTCGCCTTTACTGTCGAGCATTTCGGCGTCAAATGGAAGTTCTCTGCATACCTCCTCCTCATCACCTTCACAATCTCCGGGACAGATTCCTTTACTTAGTCGGCCATTCGCCGGTGACATTTCGCCACAGGTCTCGCCAAGCAATATGAGCATTCCGCCAATATCTCTTGGACTGTACGGTAACGGTCTTGTGCAGACCGGCCTCGGCGGTGGCATGGCTAGCAACATTGGCAATCATCCCTACAGGGGTTTCCAGTCGCCGTTAGCAGGCAGCGCATTTTCATCCGTCAACGCACAGCAACCTCGGGCGTCGTCGGTTTCGTCGCAATCTCGGCCGTTTGGTATCGTGGATTACAACCCTCCGGTTTCGCAGACGAGTAATTTGTCGTCTTTTGGATTTGGACTGCCAGGTAGCCGGTCGTCAGGGACGTCGCTGGGACTCGGATCGTTAGTGGGTGGCGCACAACCCAGTGCAGGTGCACCTGGTTTAAGTGTGCCATCCGTTCCCGTGTCTATTCCTAGTGCTTCGGATTCCATATCTCTCGCCTCATCATTACCATCGCCAGTGCTGGACAAGCGGGTGTTGGCCAGCGGCTTCGACGGCATTGGAAACGGTGGATTATCGGCAATAAACGGGCTGCCTCCAACGTCTCCAAAGGCCAAACCGATTACGCGGCCACATCCTATCCAGCGGCCTTCAAGCAACGCATCGCGCAGCGACGACCTACCACTACACGCGCCGTCGTCGTTGCCGACCGAAGACGACGTCTCAAGTGCAACGATCATGGGAAGCCTGGCGCTGTACCAAGACGAGGAGGACACGACGGTCTACCAGCCGAGCGCGCGACGGCCAGTGCGTGGCGCGCCCGGCGACCTGGCATCGTCCTCTTCCCTCAATGGAGGCTTGGCCGGCGGCGGCGGGTTGTCTCTCGGGGCACATTCGGCGTGGTTTGGCAGCGGCTTCCCGGATCCTCTGGCACCGCCAACCAGAGCGGATCCTGCGGGATCCGGGTTCGACTCCAGCGCCTGGAACCTGGGCACCACAACTTCGTCGAGGCCATGGGGCGTTCCGAATTTCAGCTCTATTACTGGTGAGTTCCCGTTGTTCTCCGCCGCGGGCGCTGGGTGATTCTAGATTGCTAATGCGTTCACTTTCATAGCAGCCTGGAATGACGATTCGTCTGTAGGCCAGAAAAAGTGATTGCAACTGAATGGCAAGCTTTGTGTCAGTTGACATGGTGATGCTATGATATCAGTCGTTTCTTGTCTTACCCCTTCATATCTTTTCTCCCATATATATATAGTATGCGTCATTGTCTCGTTCCAGGTTTCAAGTTTTATCGTGTTCGTTTTTTTGTGTGTGTTGTGTGTTGCATGGTCATTAACTTATAATCCACTTATTTATCTATCTCATTTGGCAATCCCACTACATTTTGCATCATCTGCTATAGTTCCCTATTGCATACCGCGTTAAGCATGGAAGTTTCTTCCTCCTGCCAATGCTGTCAAATGCGTCGTACTGCTGAAAATGCTGCATTTAGGCATTAAACGCGTCCAAGTGCGCCGTTTGGGGCTACAAAATTATCAATAGATGGTCCCCATCCCAAGCCGCTGCGGCATAATATTCGGTCTGTCCCTTACATATACTGCACATTGCTTTTGATTCACAATGCCAGTTTTCGTCCGCTGACTGAATAATGTCTGCTCTTCAATGCTTAACCCTTACCCGATGACAGACACCTGGATTGACATGACAGATGGAGACATGCAAAGGGACTCTGCCATCGTTGGTGGCCGCTATCTGAAGTGCAATATAATGTCGAGCGTCTTTATAACCATGCGTGCTGCATACCTGCGGAATGCAATCGGTCGTATTTTTATATCCAATCTGGCATTCAATACCTCTGCTAGAATGATATCATTCGCTCATTTTCCACATGGACAACGGTGGTCTCTCCCGCGGTGATTGAGATATTTGTTGGAGATTGTGTCAGCGTATTTTTGTATTTGATTTGTCCTTGAGGAGCGGCGAAAAAACTAAACTTTGTCCTGCAGGTTCATCTCGAGCAGGAGATTGCGTGTGACCAGCCGACGTCGGATGAGCCTTGGTGCGGTCTCGATCTCTGTGCACCCTTTCCAATGAGTAGAAAGCTTCTGCTCTGCTAGTTTTCCCGTATCGGCATCTTGAGTATGTCCACTATCGGACATCACCGGACCATCGACATCACCAGACTACCATCGTGTCCTCCTTGCTGTTGTTATCGTTATTGCTACGGCCCGAAACTCTTCCGTTTCTCATCTCTCTTCCTCCTCTGCCACCATCCGCCTGCTTTGCATCTTGTCGGCGCGATCCTGTCGCGGCTTCTGGTTATTTGCACTCCATGGCCTGTAAAAACATTCCAAATGGATTCGTACAGAGATATTGCAAAGAACGTGAATGTACTGTTGTACAAACTATCTAGGCTGATATGACTGATGAAGGCCAGTACCATTCATCGTTTATAGCTGTCTGCAGTATTCTCGAGATGCCATATAGTAATGTTCCAAGTTTAAGTTATTAAAATGGCATTGAAGCTCCTTTATTTACAAGCTTTGGTGACCGCTCATATGCCATTGAATGTACGAGTCTCCGTTGTCTGGACCATGTAGTTGTACGCGTTCTAGAAAACCATACAAGACAAATACATAACTGCCCCACGAGAAGTTCCGCCCATCCAGAAAACAAAGAGAGCTCATCTTTTGTATAATGCGCGTCTCTCCTAGTTCGCAACCTCCGGCACCTTCGGCTTCTTCCACCCTGCGTCCCACGCCACTCGCGGCGGCGTTTCCGTCGGGATCCTGTACTCGAGCGGGAACCTGAGCGACTTGGGCTTCGCCATGGCGCTCTCGAACAGGAACGGGCTCGTGCGCTCGAGCTCTGCGCAGGCCTCCTTGATTTTGTTGTACATGTCCCTCAGCTCCTTGGACTGCACGATCCGCATGTCGCGGCGCGTGGTCTGCCATGCGAAGTGCACGGCCCGGTGCCGCAGCAGGTCTTCGTGCGAGAACCTGACTCGGTACGGCTGTTTTCGGAGCGGACTGATGAGACTCAGCATGTTCACTGCAATTGTTAGACAAACGAGGCTCCAAGTAGATATTTAAAAAAAAAAAAGAACAGCCAAAGCGGCACATCAACAACATACCAAGTCTCTGCTTTGGCAGCGACAGACCACTGGTCTTTGTGCGCTTGCCCCGCGCGAACATCGTGCTTCCGTGCGCCGTCATCGTGTCCCGCGGGACAACCGCCGCCGCCGACTTCGAGCCGGCAGATAGCGGACTCCGCAAAGTCAATCGCTTTGCTGCGTTGATTAAGGATTGAAATGTCATGGCGACCTTTTTTCCCGAGCAACCGGCGTGTTGGAGGTTCCTTGGTTTTGTGATTAACGTTTGGTCTTCGCGGAAATTTTGAAAAATGGTCACGTGATCAGCCTTCTGAATTACGACACAAATCTTCTGATCGCATCCCGATCTTATCCTTGCAATAGTATTCCTCCTATGCTCTACTACTCGAATCTATCACTCAAGTGATGAGGATTTATGTCTTTCTACTCGTCATGGTCAGATGAGCTAAAGTACGCGATGGATGGACGCCATCATCTTGTGGCCTTGGGATGATATTTTGGAAGGCGCAGCACCGCGTTCGGGTTCTCGCCCGCAACAGGAATCTCGTTTCAGATCCGGGACGAGCCAGCTGTCATCAGCACGGTCGACCTGCCGGACTTCATTGCCTCAGCCAGAGACGGCTCCCGGCGAGGATCGAGGAAGGTATCCGCCAAAAAATGGGGTGATGGGTATCGAAACGATAGAAATTCGAAAACAGCAAGTCTAGGTCACATAGCTGTTTGGTTGGTCCAATGGCCATGGTGCCAGTGTAGAGGACTGTCGGGGTGAAGAAAAACGGAAAACCTGGAGGAGGGAATGAGACCGACGTATGACCGCGATTTTGATTCGGGCAAGACCATCACCAAACCAGCATTAACATGATCACGACGCTTGCTAACTATCCTCACACGTCGTAGATTGCGATGTAGACTCTGGTAGCCTGTTCTTTCTGTTTTGGATAGCCAAATACTGAAAGCAACTCGCGTTACCATACGCCGAATGATCTCCCTATAGGCTCCCTAGTTTTGAGATCTACGATAATATTTCCAATTATCAAAACTTTCATTCAATTTAATAAAGAGTACAAACAAGACAAACAAAGACTGTATTCTATAAGCTTTGTATACAACGAGCAAAGTAATTTACGGCCGATGGCCCAATCAATCAAACACAATAGCGACTCACGCGCGGCAATCAGACATGCAAAGCAAAAACAGCACCAACCAGACGTTGCGGTCGAAAAAAGATCTAATCGACAGAAGAACCAAAAGCGCCGAACTCCGCCCAGATATTCTATCTCGGTCGGGTATCTCAAAAAACAAAACAATAACCAAGACGCCAGACGCCGACCAGGTATCAAGTAGTACGGCCAGGTATTCAGAAAAGCAACAGGAAACAAAGAGAGAATAGACAAAGCACAAGCTCAGAGCTTGACACTGCAACCAAAAGCCTTGCCGTGATCGCCGGCGGTCAC
>JAKTPS010000157.1:0-30967 GCA_030556275.1 Lipomyces sp. NRRL Y-27488 | reverse complement strand
GTGACAGATAGAGAGTAAGCAAGGCCGGATTAGGCCTGGCTGCATCCAACACTCACGTGAACGGGTAAGAGAAAGAGGACCTAGCACATGACATCTCTGACTGGAATCACCTAACACTGAAGTCACGGGAATCACGAGTTACCCTCTCTGAATCCCGACCATCAATCTGACAGTTACCCTCTTCCGGCCCTCCATCGGTCTCATGCTCCCTTCCAGCACAACCAACACTCTACACACGGCCAATGACCTTTGCGGATCTGATTCGTCTTTCCGCAGCGATCTGCCATACTGCCCGCCGCTCTAAGGACATTTATGCGGCGCACGCAGACCAGTTTTACCGCACATCTTCACTGACAACGGTCGCTCGGGCGAGATATCCTGCGCGGCATAATGGCAGCACGGGCAACAACAATAGGCCGACCACGACTGGAGGTATGCTGGCCGCCGGGACAGTTACTCCTGCTACGTTTACGCGGTCATACGCCGTACTGGTGAGGTCTTACTCTACACGGGATGTGCCGGAACGGCCGGCCAAGCGCTCTGTGACAATGACGGAGTCCCCGGTTCCTGCGACTCGACTTGGACGCATCTTCCACTATGGCAGTCTCGTGACGGGTATGGGGATCGGTGTTTTGCGCGAGGGCGTGCGTCGGATCGGCGATGGCGACGCTCCTGCTGGTGGGTCGCTTCTCATGAGTCCGGCGAACCTCGAGATGCTGGTGCGCAAGCTCTCGCGCATGCGCGGGGCCGCGCTCAAGCTCGGCCAGATGATGAGCTTCCAGGAGGCGTCGTTTCTCCCGGTCGAGATCCAGCAGGTGCTGACGCGAGTGCAGGACCGCGCGGACTACATGCCGCGGCGTCAGCTCGAGCGCGTGATGACGCAGGACCTCGGCGCGGAATGGCGCAGGCTGTTTGCTTCGTTTGATGACGTGCCCGTCGCGGCGGCGTCGATCGGGCAGGTACACTTGGCGACTCTTGCAGGGAACGGTGAGGCAGTCGCGGTGAAGGTGCAGTATCCCGGAGTTGCATCGTCGATTGCATCCGACCTGAGCAACCTGGGAATGCTGCTGACAGCGTCAAGCTTGCTGCCCAAGGGCCTCTATCTCGACAAGACGATCGCGAACGCGCGCACGGAGCTGGCATGGGAGTGCGACTACGTGCGGGAGGCGGCATGTTTGCGGCGGTTCGGCGAGCTCCTGAAAGAAGACCCGGTTTTTGACGTGCCACGGGTGATTGACGCATGCAGCGGGCCGCACGTGCTGACGATGCAGCACATGGACGGCGTGGGCGTGGCCAAGATTGAGCAGCTTGCGCAAGATAAGAAGGACTGGATCGCGACGCAGATCCTGAAACTGTGCCTGCGCGAGATTGTGGACTTCCGCTACATGCAGACCGATCCAAACTGGACGAACTTTTTGTACAACGAGCACACGGGCAAGATCGAGTTGCTAGACTTTGGTGCGTGCCGGGAGTATCCTGCTGAGTTTGTAGCGGACTATGTCGGCGTGCTCCGGGCAGCCGTGCGCGGCGACCGCCCGGGTTGCGAGGAGTACAGCCGCCGGCTCGGGTACTTGACCGGGCTCGAGTCGCCCGCGATGCTGAGCGCACACGTGGACAGCATTCTGACGCTCGCCGAGCCGTTCACGGCGAACGTCGATTCCGATGACGGACTGTACGACTTTTCGCACCAAACCGTGACTGACCGTGTGCGGGGACTGATCCCGGTTATGGTCCGCGAGCGACTGACGCCGCCGCCGGAGGAGACGTATAGCTTGCATCGCAAGATGAGCGGGGCGTTCCTGCTGTGCGCGAAGTTGAAGGCGCGTGTGCCATGTGCCAAAATATTCAAGGAGGTTGTGGGTGAGTGAATTGTAGATATGTAAAATCTTAGATGCCGTACCCGTGCGGCTCAACTGTATATACATGGCAACCATTTGAAGGCTTTTGAACACGGTTACCGGAATGCGCCTCCCATGAACACGTACAAGCAGATGCGCCCTTCACAGTTGGCGCTTGTGATCGCGATTGTTCTGTTCTGTGCTGTCCGAGCCGTGCACACGGCCGCGACCGAGACGGTCTTGTCGTTGTCATTGTCGTCGGCTAACCGCGCTTCCTTCAGGACCGAGAGCTTGGATGCCTCCGGCACGGTGATCGACACGCCGGTGACCTTCTCGCTCGGGCGCGAGCAGCGGGTGCGGGCCGTGTACTCGCTGGCGGATGACGATATTTCAGACGCGGTGCTTGTGTTTGCGGCAGTGTGCTCCCAGCCGAGCAGCGCCTCGTCGTCCGAGTCCGAGGCAGCGTCCAGTCCGCCACAGCTGCACATGCAGTTGACCGAGTCCTCGACGGCGCCCGCCGATGACGCCGAGCCAGACGACTCGGTAGACTTTGAGCAGGGTATTGCCAACTTCACTCGTTTGTCGGTTGTGGACGATCTGTACATCGACATTTCGGCACCATCGCTTGCGGACGAGTGGACGGGGAACTGGACCGTGCAGGTGACAGTCACGAGCGCGGCGAACGCGACGGACCTCGTCGTGCCCTACGACCCGGATGATCTGACGAGACTAGGAGTGCTTGACACGGACGGCACGTCCGCGCTGCTTGTCGCGCGGCCGGCCGCCAATGCGACCTCGGCCGGCGCGGTGTACGTGTACGCTGCGGCCGGCGCGGGCGGTCTGCGCGGCCTGACGTCGTCGTACTGCGCCGTCCAGAACGGGCCGTTTGTACTCTCGACCGCCGATGCGCGGGTCGGGTCGACGACGACAACGGTCTTACGCGGCAATGACACGCTGCAGACAGTCCACTTTCCGGGGCTCGCGGGCGCGACAGCGTACACGGCGTATTTGGTGGACGAGTCCGGCACGCTGTATCCGTCCGTGAACTTTACGACGAAGCAGTCGACGGCCTGCCAGATCGTGTACGGGCTTGAGTTCTGCTCGGAGGTCGCGTACGCGGCGCCGTCGAACGCAACGTTTGCGGACGGCGATGTCGACGGCGACGGCGCGACAGCGCTCGGCGCGTGGTATGACGGCGTCGCGAATGACACGTTCCAGAACTTCGTGTACTCCCTTCAGATCACGGCGTGCCACCTGCCCGACGAAACGCGGTACAGCGTCGTGCGCACGTGCGAGGACTGCGCGGCCTCGTACAAGCGCTGGCTATGTCTGTCGATGATCCCGCGCTGCTTCGAGACCGCCGACGACAACTCGGCGGTGTCGTACGCCGGCATCGCGGACGGGGGGCGCGAGGACACCGCGGTCAACGGCACGAGGGTCCGGGCAGTTGGCACTTCCCGCAACGACGACTTTTTGAACGACGAGCTGCGGCCAGCCGCGTACACAGAGCTGCTGCCCTGCAGCTACACATGCCATAAGGTCATGCAGGACTGCCCCGCTGAGCTCGGGTTCCAGTGCCCGCTGCCGGACAAGGGTTTGTACGACGCATACGGCCGGCTGGACAGAGACGTGCGCAACGGCGCCGTGTTAGGGCTCTCGAACGCGACGTGTAACTTCCTTGGCTACGTCGACAAGTTCAGTACTGGCGCCGCGACAGCTGCGCCGCGGCTGGGTGTGCTGGCGGGCGTTGTAAGTGCCAGTGCTTTGTTTGTCTTTTTGCTCGGTTAAGGAGGGGTTGAGGCGGGTTGAGGCGCCGGCGTTTGTCCTTTATAGATTTTAGATTTGTATATACAAGTATGTCCCACAATTGAATAAAATAAAAGAAAAAGTGTCCCATCTATATTGTCCCATAATGCAAAAAATATACGGTCCCATCCATGGTGAACGAAGACAGTAGAATGTGATTAATTTGGATTATTTCGAAGAAGTCCCAATAGTCCCAAGATATGCAAAAAAACAAGAAACAAGATATGCAAAAAAAAGGCCTTTAACTTCCAGTTCAGGCGAGCTCGGGCGAGCAGCGCGCGCGGATGGCTTTGCCGTAGTGGAAAAAGACGAAAGGGATTGGCACCATTCCGAGGGCGACGAAGCCGACGATGGTAGCACCCCATGGCACGCCGAGATCAGTGAACATGACGTGGCCGAGGATGGGGAAGCCCGCAGCGGCGACAGACCGCAGGAACGTGGTGGCGGCGACGACAGACGCGGCGTAGCGAGGGAAGGAGTCGATCAGGTAGTTGAGGCAACCCTGGAAGATTGTGGTGAAGCCGGCGGCGAGGACGGCGAGGCCGACCACGGGCGCGATCCAGGGTTGGGGTGCGGGAGTGGTCCAGCCGAAGATAAAGAGGCCGATGGGCATGAGTAGCGAGCCGAGCTTCATGGCGTGCAGGCGCTCCTCGGGGACGGCGACGCCTGCGTTCGCCCTGAGGGTCTTGCCGTAGCGGACCGCGACGAGGATGTTGGCGACTGCGCCGACGAGGCAGCCGCAGAAGACGCCGAGCGTGGGCAGGGCCGCGACGACGCGGGGCCAGCCGCGCGCGTCGCGGAAGGCGACGGGGACAGCGACGACGGTGAGGTAGAGCACGCCAAAGACGAAGCTGCCGTAGACGGAGATCAGGAGCACGACAGGCGTGCAGAGCAGCCGGACGGGCCGCATGAGGTGCTTCGTGACGAGCTTGGCGAACGTGACTTCGAGGTCCTCGATGCGGGCGTGGTAGAGCGCGTTCCCCGTCGAGGCGCGCACGCGCTTTGCCTTGGCCGCGAGCACGACGGGGTGGTAGGTCTCGGGCACAGTGACGAGGCCGAGCACGACGGTGGCGAGCATGTAGATTGCGGAAAAGTACTGGGTCCACCGCCAGCCGTTCGACGGGCCGAGGGTCGCGAAGGCCGCGCCGATGAGAGGCGCGGTGGCCGGTCCGCCCGTGACGACGAGGCCGTAGCCGACGAGCGCGATGGCGCGCGTGCGCGGCTTCCACACGTCGCCAAGCACGCCGCCGGAGTTTGCGATCGGCGCGCCGCCGAAGAAGCCCTGGAAGAAGCGGGTGACGAGGACGGAGGCGAAGTTGCGCGAGACCGCGCCAGCGAGTGCGAAGACGGCGGACGCGAAGAGCGGGTAGAGCACGCCGGGCCGGCGGCCGTAGAGCTCAGACACGGGCGCGAAGAACATGGGGCCGAGGCCGAGGCCAAGCATGAAGACCGTGACGCCGAGCATGGACACGAGCAAGCCGACGCCAAACTCGGCCGCAATGTCACTGGCGACGGCGCCGTAGATCGAGGACGACATCTGCGGGCCGAATGTGCAGAGCGCGTACACTATCGTTACGTAGACGCGCTTGCGGAGCGGCCAGTTGAGAGGCGAGAGCGGGTCGGTCGCGCCATCGAACGTGACGATGTACTTCTCGGAGTCGGTGTGGGTCGGCAGCGGCGTGAAGTCTGCGATCTCGGCGATGGGGTCGATCTCCTCGCTGATCGCCTCGAGCGGGGCCGCGTCACAGAAGAAGTCTGCCACGATCGTGGACGCGGCGGAGGAGGACGGCACCGTGGATGCGGGCGTCGAGTCTGCGCTGGCCCAGCCGGCGTGCTTCTCGAGCCGTGTGTTGACCTTGTCCAGGTCTAGTGGTGTCATTGTTTGCGTAGTGTAGGAGAGCCGAGAACAAAAAGTAGCAGCACAGGATCATGCAGACTGCAGACAGAACAGACAGACAGAACAGACAGGCAAAACAGATAGAGCAGCAGAACAGAGAGATCAGATATATAGGAAAGCAGCATCGGAAGCCTGAAAGGGCCGTGGATGAGTATGATGAGTCTTCCAGCTGAGAACCTCCGTCGGAAGAACTCGGCGGAAGAATTTTTTGGGACCCGGTGGATCCTCAGCCGGAAAAACTAGGCGCCGAACCTGTAACCGCACGTGATGCGGCGCTTGTCGGGAGCCAATCCATCGGATGTCATGCATCCGCGTCGGCAGACTGGCGCGCGCGTTTACTTGAAGGTTCCCGACTACATGTTCAAAACCAGCGCCGGTGATGCATTTCTATTAATTGCTACAAAAGACCAAAAAAAAAAAATGAGAAGACCAAAAAATGACGAAAGAATAAAATAAGAAAACCAAAATTTATTCAGCCGGTATGCATGCTGTAGGGGTTACGCTGGCGGATGGCGGCGCCGTACTTGTTAAACAGGTGGGGGATGGGCACGAGCAGGAGGCTGATGAGGGCGACAAGGGTCGCACCCCAGTGCACGGTGAGGCTGTGGAACATGATGCGGCCGAAGAGCGGGAACGCAGCCGCGAGGCATGAGCGGGAGAAGGTCGCGGCGGCGATGGCGGACGCGGCGTAGGTCGTGAAGGAGTCGACGAGGTAGTTGAGGCAGCCCTGGAAGACGGTGAAGAAGCCGATGGACATGATGACGATGCCGATGACGGGTGCGATCCAGGGATAGCGGGGGTCTGCGGTCCAGCCGAAGATGAAGAGGCCGATGGGCAGGCAGATGGCGGTGTAGCGCATGATGAAGAGCCGTGCCTCGGGGATGGGCTTGCCGTTGTTCTCGGCCATCTTCCTGCGGTAGTGGCCGCCGCCGAGGAGGTTGAGCATGCCGCCGATGACGACGCCGACAAACATGCCGAGCCCGGGCAGGCTCGCGGGCAGGGTCTTCCAGCCGCGCAGGTCGGTGAAGGCGACCGGCATGGCGATGGTGCCGAAGTAGAGCATGCCAAAGGCGAACGCGGCATAGGCGCACATGCAGGTCACGATCGGGGTCGCGAGCATCTCGAACGGGCGGCGCAGGTGCTTCGTGACGACCTCCTGCAGGGTGAGGTCCCACTCGTCGTGGCGGGCGTGCCAGGCCCAGTTGCGGGTGGAGAGGCGCATGCGCTTGGCCTTGCGGGCGAGGATGACGGGATGGTAGGTCTCGTCGACGGTGAGGGCGGCGAGGATGGAGATCACGAACGCGTAGATGGCGCAGAGGTACTGGGCCCAGCGCCAGCCGTCGGGGCCGGTCGTGAGCAAGGCCGCGCCGACGACGGGCCCGACGGGGGGCCCGCCGGCGACGACGAACGCGTAGAAGACGAGGGCGGTGCCGCGCGCGGCCGGCCGCCAGACGTCGCCGAGCACGCCGCCGGAGTTTGAGACGGGCGCGCCGCCGAGGAGGCCCTGGAAGAAGCGCATGATGATGATGGACTGGATGTTTGTCGCGGTCGCGGCGCCGATGGCAAACAGGCCGGAGAGGAAGAAGGGAATGAGGCAGCCGATCTTGCGGCCGAACGCCTCGGAAACGGGGGCGAAGGCCATGGGGCCGAGGCCGACGCTGTCCGTGGAGGTTAGCATGACAGTTTACGATGCCCGCCAAAAGCACGAATACGCACCCGAGGATGAAGAGGGACACGCCGAGCGTGGCGACCTCGTCGGACACGCCGTAGAGGAGCGCGATGTCTTTCGAGCAGGGCCCGTAGACGGAGGACGCGAACTGAGGGCCGAAGGTGCACGCCGCGTACATCATCGTCGTGTATGCCTTGCGGCGGAATGTCCAGTTGAGCGGGCAGTCCGGGTCGTCGTCGCCGGCGAACGTGACGAGGAACTCGTCCTCGTCGAGGGCGTGGGCGGCCGCCGCGGCGGCCGCTGCAGCTTCGACGTCCTTCTCGCTCGCGGTGAGCAGCGACCGGGACGGCGACCGCGAGTGCGTCGCGGAGGGCGTGTCGCGGAGCGTGTCTAGGGGCAGGTGTTCGGTGGGCTTCATTGCGGAGGAGCGGCGGTGCGCATAGCGAGTCGCGATATCTGTGTTAGGAGGCTAGCTTCCCGTAGCTGGCTGGCTGGCTGGCTGGCTTGCGTCTGGGGGAGCTTTAATGTCTTTTGCTTGCCGTCCTCTGTCCGCGTGGTTGCATTATTTATGACTCTGTCTTTGTTCCTGTGTCCTGAGTTTTTTTTCTTTTCGGCACTTCGTATCAAGAGAACAAAGGGCACGAGCTGGGACTTGCCGTTTTGGGGAGTCCGCGGGCCGGAAACCTTGTTCCTCCTCGGAAAAGCGCGGTGTTGTGCCGATATCGGCCGGCTGCGGCCGCGGCCGGCCGATCTCGGCGCGGCTTTTCCGGCGCACGTGCATTTAGTCACGTGAAGAAACACGAACCCCGGCCGCTGACAGCGCCACGAGCCCCTCGGGCCGCACGGCTTGCTGACTGGCGCGTTGGGAGTTCGCCGCCGGCAAAAGTTTGCTCCGTCGAGAAGATCATCAAATCACCACCGCACAATCACCAGAACAGCAGCAGCAACAGCAGCAGCAACAACGACAACAACAACAGGATGTCCCGGCCAGAGACGACCGCGCCGCCCGAGGTCTTCTACGACGACCGCGAGGCGCGCAAGTACACGTCCTCGTCCCGCATCCAGCACATCCAGGCGCAGATGACGCTGCGCGCGCTCGAGCTGCTCAAGCTCCCGCCCCACCAGTTCGTGCTCGACGTCGGCTGCGGGTCGGGCCTGTCCGGCGAGATCCTCACCCAGGAGGGCGGCCACGTCTGGGTCGGCATGGACATCTCGCCGTCCATGCTGGCGGTCGCCCTCGACCGCGGCGGCGAGCCGGAGAAGGATGACGACGACGACGACGACGACGACGACAGTTCCAGCGACGGCCGGCCGCCGCTCGAAGGCGACCTGCTCCTCGCCGACATGGGCGCGGGCGTGCCCTTCCGTGCCGGCACGTTCGACGCGGCCGTGTCGATCTCGGCCATCCAGTGGCTCTGCAACGCCGACTCGGCCGCGGCGGACCCGGCCCGGCGGCTCGCGCGGTTCTTCAACACGCTCTACGCGGCCCTGCGCCGCGGCGGCAAGGCCGCCTGCCAGTTCTACCCGCGCGACACGCGCCAGACCGAGGCCATCGTCGGCGCGGCCCGCGCGGCCGGCTTCTCCGGCGGGCTTGTCGTCGACGACGAGCAGTCGCGCAAGAACCGCAAGTACTACCTCGTCCTGACCGCGGGCAACACGTCCACGGGCGACATCAACCTCGCCGGCGTCAAGGTCGACAAGACCGCGTCCGCCGCCGACCGGGCCCGGTCGCGGGCCCGGTCGGCGGGCAACGGCAAGGGCAAGCACGACGAGACCACGAAGGAGTACATCCTGCGGAAAAAGGAGCTCATGCGCAAGCGCGGCCGCCTCGTCGCGCTCGACTCGCAGTTTTCGGGACGAAAGCGGCGGCCAAAGTTTTGATCTGTGTGCATCTTGTTCTATTCTGTATGTATTTGTATTCTTTGTATTTGTACTCATGTAAATGGCATTATCGGTTGGTTATTTTCTATCTGTCGCGTCGCCACTATGTAGGATCAAACCAAAAAAAAAAGCCCCTACAAAAAACAATAAAACTGGAGCGTCACAGCTTACAATCATTAAACCAAAAAAACCCTTCAAACTCGCCTCATACAACCCTTAAAAGGACTCCATCTTCTCGAGCGTGGCCTTGGTGAACTCGGACGTGGTGGAGGTGCCCTTGAGATCCGGGGTGCGGACCTTGCCCTCGGCGAGGACGGCGTAGACGCTCTTGGAGATGCGGTCGGCGTGGTCGTCGAGGCCGAGGTGGCGGAGGAGCATGGTGGCGGAGAGCAGGAGCGCGGTCGGGTTGGCCTGGTTGCGGCCCTTGATGTCGATGCCGACGTGGCGGCAGCCGGGCTCGAACACGGCGACGTCGCGGCCGATGTTGCAGCCCGGGATGAGGCCGGGCCCGCCGACGAGGCCGGCGCCGATGTTGGAGAGGATCGAGCCGTAGAGGTTGGGCAGGACGAGCACGTCAAACTGCTGCGGGTACGAGACGGCCTGCATGGACGCGTTGTCGACGATCATGTCGTTCGTGGTCAGGGTCGGGTACTCGAGGCCCATGTCCTGGACGGTCCGGCGGAAGAGGCCGTCGGCGAGCTTCATGATGTTGGCCTTGTGGACGACGGTGACCTTCTTGCGGTTGTTCTTGAGCGCGAACTCGAACGCGAACCGGGAGATGCGCTCGGACTTGTACTTTGTGATGATCTTGAGGGACTCGACCACGCCGGGCACGGACTGGTGCTCGAGGCCGGAGTACTCGCCCTCGGTGTTTTCGCGGATGAGGCACATGTCGATGCCGTCGTGGCGGGTCGGCACGCCGGGGATGTTCTTGATGAGCACGAGCGAGGCGTAGATGTCGAGCTCCTGGCGGAGGGCGACGTTGAAGGACGCGTGGCCGGAGCGCTCGACCGGCGTGAAGAGGATGCCCTTGAGGCCGATCTTGTTCTTCTTGAGCGACTGCACGCTCTCGCGGAAGCCCTCCTCGGACGCGCCGACGCCGGTGACGTCGACCTGCTCCCACTCGATCGGCACGTTGTCGGCCTTGAAGATCTGCTTGACGGACTCGGTGACCTCGGTGCCGATGCCGTCGCCGGGGATGAGCGTGACCGTGTACTTGCCGCCGAACTTGAGCGGCTTGAAGATGTCGGGGGGCGCGACGGACGTGGCCGAGCGGGCGGAGCCGACGAGGGGGATCGCGGTGGGGCGGAGGAGGGCGGCCTGGAGGAGAACTTTTGTCAGCGGTGCAGTCTAGATGGGAGCAGAGATCCTTGAATTGCAAGCGGCCCACGTGGCGCAGGAGCGTCGTCGCCGCACCTTTGAGATTGACGAACGCAGCATTGTGGGAGTGGCGGAGGTGGTGGAGGAGGAGGAGGAGGAGGTGGTGGTGGTGAAGAGTGTGAAGAGTCGAGATGCGGTGAAGTTGGATTGTTGATGTCCAAGACCGGAAAAACCTGGGCCGAGAATGCCGCAAGCGGCAAAAAAAAAAAAAAAGGGCAAAAACCCAAAAGCCGCCGGGCCAATCACAGGCCGGCCCCACAAGGCCCTTCGGTGCTTTGTTCGGGCTTACAGTTGGTTCCAGGGCCGTATTCAGTATTGGCCAAAAATACTGGCGTAAAGCAACAGGTGAACTGCAAACTACATGATATGATAAAAGATAAAATAGTACAAGTGACAAAATATGTGTAAATGTATATATTATAAAACACCCGGTTTGCTTTTCCTCATTTTTTGTTTTTGTGTCCGACCCGCTTGCCGCACATGCCCTCCCTACTTGGACAGCACGATCGCGTCGTACTTCTGCTTGAACCAGTTGATCGAGTCCTCCCGGTTGATCTTGTGCTGGGTGCCGACGGTCGAGCGCGCGCGCTTGCGGCGCGTCACGCGGCTGCCGGGGCGGGCAAGGCACACGTAGAAGTCCATGCCGTAGATGCCTATATATGGGGCGGGCGCGAATGCCAAAGGTCAGTCGACTCATTCTTGCGACGCAAAGGCAAAGCCAGTCCGGTCCAGCAGGATCAACACTCACCGATCGACGGGTCGTACTTGATGCCCAGGTCAATGTGCTCGGAGATGCCAAAGCCAAAGTTGCCGGTCTCGGAAAAGTTCTTCCGTCGGAGCTCGTACTCCTTGACCTTGAGGCCGCGCTCGAGGATCTCCTCGGCCTTGGGGCCCCGGACGGTGACGTGGACCGCGATTCGCTCGTTTCGTCGGATGCCGAACGTTCGGACCGTGTACCGCGCCTTCGAGTACACGGGCGTCTGGCCGGAGAGCTGCTCGAGCACCTTGGCCGCACGCGTGAGTCTGTCGCCGGACTCGCCGACCGAGATGTTGAGCGTGAGCTTCTCGATGCGGAGCTCGCGCATGGGGTTCGAGGCTTTGGCGGACTGCGTCATGAGGAGTTAGTGTCGTGTGCGAGTGCGAGTGCGAGTGCGTGCAGAGTGCGTGCGTGTGCGTGCGTGCTTACCATTGTTGCGGGTATATGATGTGTGTGTGCGTGTGCGTGTGTGTGTGTCTGTCTGTCTGTGTGTGTGTGTGTGTAGGGTCGCGATGTGCGAGCGGGTTCTGGCGGTGTCGTGGCCAAGCAGCGAAAGCCGCAGGGCTGCCCAAAAACAGAAACGCAGTCACGCGCCAGGGCTGGGGTTTGCCGAGTTAGGGCTGAGCCCTAACTTTGTCTGCGGCCCCTGCACAACCGCACAGCCGCCGCGGGCTTTGGGACCAATGCCCGTTTCGGCAACAGGTCATCGCGAAATCGCCCACCGCAACACCGCCTCTTCCCGTCCTCGTCCTCGTCCTCGTCCTCGTCCCCGGTTGCTGCTGAGCAAGCACGCAGCGACACGCAATGGTACGTCTGATTCCACTCACCGAGCCTGATCCTCCCGCTGCAGAGCTCACTAACACACACCCCCTCTCTCCAGGCATCCAAACGAGCCAAGATGGTATGCCATCCTCCCCCCGCGACGCCCTCTCCCGCCGACCACCCGTATACTGACCACTCCCCACCCCCCGTCCGCAGGGCGATCTCATCAACTACCGCATGCGTGCGGTCCTGCTCGACGGCCGCCAGTTCACCGGCCAGATGCTCGCGTTCGACAAGGTGGGTTGTCTCGGGATCAATCGCGACCCGTGTTCATGTTCCTCCTCCGGCTGACCTCCTCCGACAAACAGTTCATGAACGTCGTCCTCGCCGACTGCGAGGAGTTCCGGTTCACGAAGCGGTCCGCGCTCGCCAAGCGCCAGAGCACGCGTGGCGCGGCCGCCGCCGCCGCCGCCGCCGCCGCGCCAAACGACACGGTCGAGGAGAAGCGCACGCTCGGCCTCGTCATCCTCCGGGGCGAGAACATCGTCTCCATCAGCGTCGAGGCGCCGCCGCCGTCCGAGGACGGGCCCCGGCTGGGCGCGATCACGCCCGGCACGGGCGTCGCCCGCGCCGTCGGGCGGGGGCTCGGTGGGTTTGTTCCCGGCATGGGGTTCTAGGTCGACTGGGATGGATGGGTGTAGGGTGACAGTGTACGATGTAGCGTGTTTGTGTGAGTGTGTGTGTATTAATGTGCATTCTTTATATTTTCCTTTCCTTGATTTGCATTGGTCCGGTGCGGGCTTTATGGTATCTGGTGATATGGTACAGATGTATGTACGCGTAGTCCGCAGGGGAACGGAAAAGCGCCATTAAAAAAAGCCATCCACGTAATATCAAACACACGTCGTCAACGCCAGTCCCGTCCGGCCATCGCGACAACCCGGCACTCAACCACCACGACCCCGCCGCGCTCGTTGCCGGAGCGAGATCGCGTGTTGCTGCTGCTGCTGCTGCTGCTGCTGCTGCTCTTGTTCTTGTGCTTGTTCTTCTTGTTGCTTGCTCCTGCTTTGCACCTCCTCGCACGATGGCCCTCGCCCTGCCCAGCGACACCCCCCCAGCCCATCTGCCTCCCTCGACTTCCGGCAATGATTCCGACCTCGCCGCGCTCGTCGACAGGGCTGCCGCGCTCAAGACCTACACGGCCGAGCTGGCCGCCTGCAGACTCAGGCTCGCGGCGGTCGAGAAGGAGCGTGACGAGCTGCACGAACGGGTCGCCGTCCTCGAAATGCGAGTTGCCTCCGCCCGCGATCCCGGCGTGTTCGTGACGCCGGTGCCGACGGCCTACGGTGCGTTTGTCTTGTTTCTCTTTAGATTGCTCGTTTTTTTTTGTTGTTTTTGTATTGTGTTGTGTGGTTTGGTCAGTTGCGGCCGGGACTAACGTCACGGCAGATCCTCACTCGCGGCCATCCTTTTCTCCACCGCCAACCGCACTCACGTCCTCCCACGGCCTGCTTGATCTGGCGCCGTCTTCCCGCGCGTACTCGCCGGAAGCTGGCGCGGCCATTGATTCGGCTGCTGGCACGGTGGCGGCGGTGGCGGCGGCGGCCGTGCCAGCCGCCGCTCACACCCACACGCCCTCCGCCGCCTCGTCCCTCGACATCCCGGCAAAGGAACTCGCTGCCTCCATCAGCCAAGCCTTCGGTCACCACGAACTCTCGCTCTCATTTCAGCCTGAAGATGCCGTACCCGCTGCTCCGGCAACCGCCACGCCGCCCAGCAACCTCCCCCGGCCGCCTCCGCCTCCGCCGCGCGAAGATCCCCCGCCGCCTCCGCCGCCGCCGTCGTTCGACCCGCCTCCACCCCTCATGGCTACGCTCGACGTCAGCGACGCGATCCAGTGGGGCGCGCCGCTATCGCCCGCCAGGTCCGCCGACACCGCGGCCCACTCGCGTCAGACCTCCAACACGTTCTCGTTCGAGGCCGACGCGGAGCAGGAGAGCGCGATCCAGTGGGCGAGGCACATCGACCGCAACTCAAACTCGTCAATCGAGTACGTCGACTACTACAGCGAGGATGACCACCTGCCTACCGTGGTCGATGTCGAGGGCGCGACCCCGACGCTCGAGTCCGCGCCGCGGCTGCTCGCCGCCTACGGACCCGATGCGGACGACGTGGACGCGACCAGGTCGCTCAAACCCGCGGCTGAGTTCCCCGTGCGCGTGCAGTCCTTCTACCCGTCCCGGTTCAGCTCCGTGCCGATCCAGAACACGACCGGCCTCGGCGTGTCCGGCATCGCCGACAGCACCTTCCCAGAGTACTCGTCCACGATCGCGTCGCCGCCCGCGTCGCCGGCCCGCCCTACAAGACGCAGCGACAGTGGGCTGTCCACTTCCACGACAACCACGACGGCCTCGCCCGACTCGCCCGTGTACTTCCCGCCCACGTCCCCCGACGCGCGCTCGACGCCGCGGTCGTCCATGATCCCGGCCTCGGCAGTCTTTCCGCCGCCGCAGTCGCCGGGCACGTACTACAACAACGTGCCGATCCTGCAGTCTAGTGCGGCCTTGCTCGTCACTCCCGAGAGCCTGCCCACGATCACCATCTGCGTCGTCTCCTCCCGCATGCGCAACTTTCACAAGGTCAAGCCCTCCGCCGCCGCCGCCTCTTCCTCTTCTTCCTCCTCCTCATCGAACTACAACACCAACACCGCCGCCAAGGGCGACGACCCGATCATAATCCTCTCCATCCGCGACCGCGCTAGCGACAAAGAGTGGTGGAAGACAACTAAAACCCTGAACTCGCTCGCCGCGCTCGACGCCACCCTGCGGCAGGCCCTGCTCGACTTTTCCATTCCGCGCCTGCCGGACCGGTCATACTTCCTCAGTCTGGCGCCGTCCAAGGTCGACTCGCGCCGCAAGATGCTCGAGGACTACTTTTCCGCCGTCATGAGCGTGCCGGCCCTGCAGGGCCGCCCCGCACTCGCCTTCTGCGAATTCCTCTCGACCGACATCATCGACCCGATGGCCGTCGCCGAGTCGGCCGCCCGCAAGCAAGGCTACCTGACCAAGCGCGGCAGGAACTTTGGCGGGTGGAAGGTGCGGTACTTTGTGCTCGACAGCCCCGAGCTAAGGTACTTTGACGGGCCCGGCGGCGCTTATCTCGGCACCGTCAACCTCGCCCACGCCGACATCCTCAAGCCCGACACGTCTTCGTCTCCTTCGTCGTCCTCGCCCGCAGAGTCCGACGGCGCACGCGACAAGTCCGAGTACCGGCATGCGTTCCAGATCCTCGAGCGAAAGCGGCCGGACGCGGTTCCGACCGCGCGCCATGTCTTTTGCGCCGAGAGCGACGCGGAGCGGGATGAGTGGGTCGAGGCCCTGCGCGAGTTTGTCGTCGTTGGCGCCGCCGACCACGCCGTGCCTGCGCCGGCCTGGCCTCCTGCGGCGGCGGACCAGTTGAGCCTGGCGAGCAGCAGCAGGGACCTGGCGGCCGATGGTCCGGCGACGTCCTCGGCCGCGTCGTCCGTCGCAAGCCTCTCCGTCGGTCTCGCGTCGCCGCCCAAGAAAAAGCTGCCTGTCGGCCTGTCGCTGCCGTCGCTGCCGTCGCCCATCTCGCGCAAGTTCAGACTCGGTGGCCGGGGCGGCGGCAGCGGCGGCGCTCTGCTGCCGGACAACTATGGCGAGTCGAACAAGAGCGGCGCGAGCCTGAACGACCAGTCGCTCAGCCCGCCAGAATCGGTCACGACGCCGATGTCTGCCCATTTCGCCCGTCCGCCCAGCAGCGCCGACAGCCTTCATCCGGACGACTACGCCGACAAGGACCTGCGGCGGCAGAAGAAGCGCAGCATCTTCTCGCTCAAGAAGGACGCGCTTCTCGAAGACGCCGCAGGCAACACCACCCTCACCGCCGTGACCCCGACGACGGTCGGCTCGCCGCAGATGCTCCTGTCCGACCAGCTCCGGCTCCAGAACCAGCACCAGCTAGATAACCGCAAGTTCCTGTCGCTCGACTTTGACAACAACATGCAGCAGTCCGCGACCATGTACGAGTACCGCGCGTCCGTGGCACGGCCGCTCGAGAACCTGCTGCCGCCGCCGGCGAGTCCCGGCGCGCCGTTCGCCGCGGCGGCCGACTACGACGACGACCCAAAGTTCTCTGGCGAGATCACGCGCGGCGGCCTCATGGCCGCGAACCCGGCCATCGGTGTGGCCGTATTTGGCATCCCGCTCGCACAGGCGATCGAGCTCTCCTACATCCTCCAGGGCGAGGTCAGGCTGCCCTCGGTCGTCTACAGGTGCACCGAGTATCTCTGCGGCAAGAACGCGATGCGCGAGGAGGGCATCTTCAGGCTCAGCGGGTCCAGCATCGTCATCCGTGCCCTGAAGCAGCGGTTTAACAATGGTGAGTTTTCTTGTGCCCGTTTGTGCTCTTTTTTACGTAGGCTGAGTATCTGGCAGAGGGGGACGTCGACCTTCTCAACGACGCAACACACTACGACGTGCACGCCGTCGCGGGCCTCCTGAAGCTCTACCTGCGCGAGCTGCCGTCAAATGTGCTCACCAAGGAGCTATATCCGGAATTCACACAGGCTCTCGAGATCGCCGAGCGCCAGGCGCGTGTTGACATGCTCTACGGCCTGCTGCGGCAGCTGCCGTCCGAGAACTTTGGGCTGCTCAAAGCGATATCTCGCTTTTTGATCAAGATCGTCGAGAAGTCGGACCAGAACAAGATGACCCTGCGCAATGGTGAGATTTCCTTTATGTAGCTGGTTTTTTTTTTTTGCGTGACGGTGTCTAACAGTTGCATAGTGGGGATTGTGTTTGCCCCAACGCTGAACATATCGAATGCATCGGTGCAGATATTTATAGCCGAGTATGGCGCGTTGTTCATCGATAAAACAGTAGTGTAGTGAGGGGACGGGGGGAGGCGCGTGGTATATATGCGGGGTGTTATATGCGTTTGTATTTCTTTGGTTTGGAACATTTAGAGTACGCGAATGAAAAATAGTCTGTATATATTATAGTACTCTGTGTTCAGTAGGCGAATGGACAATGTAAGGCTGAATGCTCCATATTGGATCTTGTTGAAAACGCCTAAATGCAGTCAAATTGCAGGCAAATTGTAAATGGAGATTTGGAGCGTAAAAATCGTCGGCATCAGCCAACTTGCCAACACTCGGTTGTCTGCATTCCTCCCACAGTTCCGTCCACCACTCTTCTCAAGCTAGAAATGCAGCTTGACCATCTTGTGGTTTGGTCTATTCTCTTCTTGGTCGCGACGTTGCATTCCGTCGCCGCAACGTACCTGATCCAGCTCTCGGCGCGGGCCAATATCGAGCGCTTTCTTGCCGGCCACCCCGTCATCCGTGCCGGTCTCGTGCGCACGTACTCGTTTGGCAAGTTCCGTGGCATTGCCGCCGAGATCGATCCCGCGCTTGCGGAGGTACTGGACATAGAGCCCGAGGTGAGTGTTCCAACAAGGTGGTTGGAGTTTTTGATTGACGGTTCTCCAGATCGAGAACATCTCGCCAGATATCGCACTGCGAGCAAGCGACATCGTCAGACAGAAAGGTGCACCGCGACATCTGGCTCGGGTTTCCCAGCGCTCTGCTCTCGGGCAGCTAGGTGAGTAGTCTGCTTTCCCGGTTGCATAGCACGAAGAGCTAAGATGTCCAAACCTCCCTCAACAGAAGCACTCACGTACCAGTATGACCGCTCAGCCGGCGAAGGCGTCGACGCCTACGTTCTCGACACCGGCATATACAAAGACCACGCCGAGTTCTGCGGGCGCGCAGTCGCCGGCGCGGACTTTACAGGCGAGGGCCCCGGCGACCGCAACGGCCACGGCACCCACGTCGCGGGCCTGATCGGGTCGGCCACATACGGCGTCGCGAAGAACATCAGGCTCGTCGAGGTCAAGGTTTTGGCGTCGGACGGTGGTGGCAGCGTGAGTGGCCATACGGTCCTTTGGATCTTTCTGACTGCATTTGTGTTGTGTGTTCCTTGGATTGCGCGGGTGCTGACAAGCAAGAAGCTTTCGTCCGTGGTTGCCGGCATAGACTACGCGGCGAACCAGCATGCGTGTACGGGCCGCAGGTCCGTCGCGAACCTGTCGCTCGGCGCGGTCTACAACGCGATCCTCGACCACGCCGTGCGAGCCGCCGTCGAAGCCGGCATGGCAGTTGTGGTCGCGGCCGGCAACGACGGCCTACCGGCGTGCGCGTTCTCGCCCGCGAGCACGCGGGCGGCGCTGACGGTCGGCGCGCTCGACGATGCGGACGACTCGATTGCGCCGTTCAGCAACTGGGGCCGCTGCGTGGATGTGTTTGCGAGCGGCGTGAACGTGGTCAGCCTGCTCAACGCCGGGGGCGGCACGGCCGCGTACTCCGGCACGTCCATGGCGAGCCCGATCGTGGCCGGCATCGTCGGCTGCTTCATGGGGATGGGCGACACGGCGGGTGAGGCGGTCGAGCGGGTCAAGGCGGCAGCGACCGGTGGCAGGATTGGGTGGTTTCAACTTTTGTTTCGTCCGTTCACGCCGAGCAGGATCGGCTTCAACAACGGCGGCGGCGCGCTTTAGCCACACAAATGCTGCTGATGCTGCCACTCGCGCCGGTGTCTTTTGCGGGCGAGCCCGCGGCACCGGGCGTCTGGCATGACGCCCAGGAGATATCCAACCTCGTCGTCATCGTTTTGTTTCTCGTGTTTCTGAACTTGTTGATCCTTTTTGTCGTCGTGGCGGCAGTGGCGGGCCGTCGTGCCTGGCTGCTAATGCACAGGACTATGCGGCAATATCTGCTCTTGCGAGGGCGTCTGTGGGGGAGATGGGTTGATCTTGGTGGAAGGGGAGTCTGATTTCTGAATCGCATGCGACTGCAATTTTAAGAATACCTTGCTGTTGCCTCACAAGAATACCACAGTATATTGCACACATTGCACACTGTATATAGCTTGGAACGAGGTTTATGGTAATGTACAATATACAAAAGGTGGAAACCTGCCGTAGTGGGTGTAGTATGCGTGAAGCTCCGGTCCGATTCCGGTCCGATATCGGCGCGCGGCAAGAACTCCCACAAGCCCGTCAATAATGTTCCACAATCGCCTTCTGCTCGTCCAGTTTGACTTGCTCGTATATACATAAAGTCGGCAGAGGACGGATCGGTCGAGGCAAGGCAGACCATGGCGCCATACGTCGACCGCAGCGAGTTCACGCCGGAGCGGACGATCGAGTACCTGTGGACCGGACTCGGCCTGCCGCCGGACGCGCTCGCGTCGCTGTCGCTGACGTCGACGGACCACCACGGATTCCCGTCGTCATTCAAGATCGGACACGTCGCCCTGTCCGCGATCGCGCTGACCGGCCTCGCGGCGTCGACGCTCTACGGCCTCCGCACCGGCGCGGCCGCGCCGCCGGTCGTGCGGGTTGATCTCCTGCACGCGTGCACCGAGTACCGGTCCGAGCGACTGCACACGCTGGACGGCGCGCCGCCGCGGTTCGCGTACGTGCCGACCGGCGGCCTGCACGCGGTCTCGCGCGGCGAGTTCGTGCGCATCCACGACGGGTTCCCGAACCACCGTCGCGGCGCGGCCGAGCTGATCACCGGCTCGGCGGCGGCGACGCGGGCCGACATCGCCCGCGACGCGAAAAGGTGGCGCGCGATCGATCTCGAGACGGTCGCGTTCGGCAACAAGCTCGTCATCGCGGCACTGAGGTCCTACGCGGAGTGGGACGTCCTCCCGCAGGCGGCGGCCCTGCCGGACTTTCCAATCACTATCACGAAGATCGCGGACGCGCCCGCGACGGGCTTCTGCGACGCCACAGCACCGGCGGCAGCACTGCACGGCACGCGCGTGCTCGAGCTCAGCCGTGTGCTCGCGACGCCGGTCGCCGGTCGCACGCTCGCCGCCCACGGCGCGGACGTGCTCTGGGTCACGTCGCCGCGCTTGCCGGACCTGCCCACGATCGACCGCGACACGGCGCGCGGCAAGCGCACCGCGCAGCTCGACCTCAACGATGCCGAGGACCTGACGCGGCTCAAGGACCTCGCCGCGACCGCGGACGTGTTCATCCAGGGCTACAGGCCGGGAGCTCTCGCGGCCCGCGGGCTCGGCCCTGCTGATCTTGTCGCCGCGCGAGCAGCCGGCCGCGGCGGCATCGTGTACGGGTCCATATCGGCATACGGCCACGCCGGCCCGTGGGCCGACCGCCGCGGGTTCGACTCGCTCGTGCAGACCTGCAGCGGCATGAACGTGTCCGAGGCAGAGCACTTTGGCGACGCGAGCGAGGCCGCGCGCGTCATGCCGTGCCAGGCGCTCGACTACACGGCCGGCTACTTTCTCGCACTCGGCGTCATGGCGGCGCTGTACAAGCGCGCCACGGAGGGCGGCAGCTATCACGTCCAGGTGTCGCTGGCGGGGTGCATGAAGTACGTGCGCTCGCTCGGCCAGCTGCCGGGCCGCAGCGGGTTTGAGCGCGGCACGTACGACCCGGCCGCCGTCGGCGACGTGCGTCCGGACTGGATCGAGACGCGGCCGTCCGGGTTCGGCGAGCTCGCGGCCGTGACGCACGCCGTCGAAATTGATGGCGTCGACGTCGGATGGGATAGAATGCCGGTGCCGCTAGGAAGCGACGGCCCGGCGTGGGTGTAGCATTGGCGGATTTGGGTGTAGATAGACAGATGATACAGATGATACTGATGATACTGATGATACTCATGATACTGATGATACAACATAACAAATAGACGATGAACAGTGATAACCAGATAGCTGATTGCCCTGAAGATCTGCGGCTGACCAAGCCACTTCCATCGCCAGATTGCAGTTCTCCTTCCCCCATCGTTCTGTCGCTCACAAAGATTAAATAAACACAATCTTGCAATGGACGCGGCACGAGCAAACGTGGTATGTAACTGTTTCGTGCAAGGGTGCGTCGATGGCGGTCTTTACTGACTGACACAGGCACGCTATCTCAACGCGGAGAAGGACCGGCCCCCGTTCGACTCGGCCGCCGAACTTGTCGTCACGAAGGTATATTGTCCGCACAATGGCAGCGTGAACGTCCGAGCTAACGACGCGGACAGACGGTGAAGCCGGACTGGAAGGCCGGAGACGGCGCCGTCTCGGACGAGTGGGCGAAGCACCCGAAGATCACGATCGATCCCTCATCGCCGTCTCGGTCGACGATGGACAACTACAAGCTTCTCATCTCCGGGGTCGTGCCGAGGCCGGTCGGCTTCTTGTCGACAATTTCAGCGGACGGCTTGCGCAAGAACCTCGCGCCCTACAGCTTCTTCGAGATCGTGTCGGCCGACCCGCCGACCTTTGTCGTGTCGGTCTCTGGCAGCGCCTTGAAGGACACCCTGCGCAACTTGCGCGAAACGGGCGAGGCAACGTTGAACATCGTCAGCGAGTGGTTCATCGACGCGGCAAACTACACAAGCATCACGTCCCCGCCGGACATCTCAGAGTGGGAACTGAGGTCAGCTTAGACATTCCCTGCCATCATCCCCGACCACAAGACGGCGGGCTAACACGGATCACTAGTGGCCTGCACGAGCAACCGGCCGACGTCGTCAAACCGCCGCTCGTCGCCGAGTCCGCGTTCAACATCGAGGTCAAGGTCGTCGACAGCTTCGCCGTGAACTCGACCCGCGCGCCTGGCGTCGTGCTCTCGAACGTGGTCGTAATGGAGGGCGTCCGGTTCCACGCGCGCGAGGACGTCCTGAACGAGACCCAGTCCGCGCTCGACCTCGGCAAGCTCAAGCCGATCGGTCGCGTCGGCGGAATCTCGTACGTGCGCTTGCGCGAAACATTCGAGCTTCCCAGATACGAGTACGAGCAGCAGTACAGCGACGAGGCAGCCGTCCGAAGAATCGTAGACAAAAACTGAAATAGACCTGCCATCCTTCCAAAGATGCAACTTTATATTACACGGGATTCAGGACCAAAAAAAAGATAGAACAAAACACCAACACGCCAGGCATGCCACGACAACAAAATAAACAAAACAACACCAAACAGTCAAAAGTCAAAATCAGAGAGCCAAAATACCGAAACGCTCTAGGCTCTATCAGAAGGTCGGAATTCTACAGACACCTTCCCCATGTATTCGTCCTGCTCGTTTCCAATGACAACGTTCGTCGGTCTCGGATGCTCTCTGCTGCTTCCCGCCGCGTTTCTGTCGAGCCATCCCTGCAAGCTGGACAGCATCTGCGCCTCCTGATCCGCCTGCCTGCGAATCGCGCCCAGGACGGACTGATTGACAGGAAACACTGTACCGTCGCCTTTGGACGTGCGGATCGGCACGAACCACAGCGCCGGATTGTTGCCCATGACCTGACGGAAGTTCTCCCGCCAGCCCATGTCGAAAACGTTGCCGACGGACGACGACGACGGCGGCTCCGAGTATCGGTACGATGAGGTTGCCACGCGGGACTTGTAGCGCTGGGGCTCCATTGACTCGATAGTTGTCTTGTTGGACAGGAGCAGGTACATCTGATATGAGAGAAAGATGGCCACAGCAATGCCGAAGACAATGGAGATGATAAAAAGGAGGACCCAATTGAGAGAGACGTACGTGCTTACCTATTACAGAGTGAGCAACAGAATGAGCAACAGAGCAGAACAACAACAAAGACGACAGGACATACGTATTGCTCGGAGTCGATCCAGTCCAGGAGCGCTTTCCCTGTGGCAACAAACGAGAGCGCACACAGCAGCACGACGTAAACGAGAAAGAGAATAAAATACTTGTGGTTGTCAAAGCCAATGCATGTGGAGAACCACGGACCTGGACACATGACGGTTAGTAGAAATATGGCAAAAGACCAAGGAGACGGTTCGCACAATGATGATCCATCTTCAGCACGCACTTGCCGCAGGTGCTGCAGTGGTGCGTCCTGTCCGGCTTCCAGCACTTGCACTTTGAGCAGTATCGCTGCTTCCCATTTTCCTTCGCAAGCACACCTGGCGCGGTGGCCAACAGCGACGCAGATGCGGACTCCAGATCCGGCTCGGCTTGCGCACCATCAGCGCTGCCGAAATCCGAGCCTGCCCCGTCCCTCACCGCCGGCGAACTCGCACTCCGCGCCGGCCCGACCGCACCGTACCGGACCACCAGGAAATACGACAGAATACAGAGACCGTACAAGCATGTGCCGCACAGAACGACAGCGAGACCAGCAACGCCGGACAGCACGCTCGCGCCGACGTCGACCACGACGACAAACGCCGCCCAGGTGATCAGGACCGAGACGAAGACGCGAGGGAAAAGCGTCGCGAGCAGGCAGCAGAACGCATTGAGTGACTCCGCCCTGCCCTTCGGCATGGAATGCACCCCCGACATGTTCATGGGCAGGACGAGGACGCGAAGTAAAAGTCGGCGGACGAGATAAACAAACACGGGCTTCCGAAACAAGAAGGTCGACATGACCCGGTACAAGCCCCGCGCTGTGCTTACAAATGCCACGCGTGGGAGTTTTGGCCCAAGATTAAATCACTACGCGTCCTCCTTCAGGAACGCGTCCAAGTCCCGCCATCCCTCCTCCCACCAGTCCACACATGAGAACATGGCGTCCGTGAAGCGAAGTGCGCCTCTGGCGGATTTCACAAACATTGCAACGCGTCCTGCAACTGTTCCTGCGGTCACGGCGTCGACCATGGAACAGAAGCGCGCGCGCGTCGCCGGACCGGGCAAGGCGAAGACAAGCAGCTTCGAGGCCGATCTCGGCAGGCTCACCCAGGAGATCGAGCAGATGGACGGCGGTGAGTACTTGTGCTTCATGGTGCGACCTCACATGCAGACCCACTGACAGCATCTAGCATGCGAAATGGACCAGAAGTGGGCGCGTCCCGCGCTTGACAAGTTCGATCCGCGAACGAGCCCGATCGGTTCGTGCTTTGTTGTTCTTGCGCAGTGACGTGGAATGAGCCACTGATCTGTTTATTATTATACAGTTTTTCAGCAGATCGATGCCGAGGAGTCGATGTACGAAGGCTCATCTGTCGTCCGTTTGTTTGGCGTCACAGAGGTATGAGTTCGTCCATTTGCTTTGAGGCGACTTCCTGACTTAACACATCCTCCTTCACAACAGCAAGGTAACAGTGTCATGTGCAACCTCACGGGGTTCTACCACTACGTCTACGTCGTCGCTCCGGTTGGCTTCCGACGCGAGAACATCAATTCTTTCCACAACTATTTGGAGGTTAGTGATGTCGCGACCTGTCCTTACCACGAAACAATGCTAACATGGCTAATGCAATAGCGACAATTTCCCCTTATGGTCTGGAGCGTCGACCTTGTTCTGCGACAGAGCATCATGCAATACAGCGGCAACAGTAAGCATCAGTTCTTGAAGATCGTGGTACGGGACCCCAAGCACGCGCCGCGGATTCGGGGCGCCTTTGAGCGCGGAGAGATCGCCTTTGATGTAAGTAGCCCACGGCGCCAATGTAATTTGACTGCAATTTGTTTAACATGCCGTTTCAGGGCTTTGAGTTTGGCGCCGAGCCGACATTTGACAACATTCCCTACATCTTGCGGGCTCTGATAGACTGCCATGTAAGTGCTTCGCCCGTTTATAACAACAACTCGTATTGCGGCGACTGACAAATACAGATGTCTGGCATGTCGTGGGTGACCTTGCCGGCGGGCAAGTACAGCCTCGTTTCCGAGAAGGCCAAAGTGTCGACAAGCCAGCTCGAAGTCCTGATCCCCTACGACCAAATCATTGCCCATCCCAGCGACGGCGAGTGGCTTAAGATGGCGCCGCTCCGGGTTCTAAGTTTTGACATCGAGTGCGCAGGTCGCAAGGGTGTGTTCCCCGAAGCCGACATCGATCCTGTGATCCAAATTGCAAACGTCGTGTCGCGCCACGGCGACGCCAAGCCGTTCGTGCGGAACGTGTTTACGCTAAATACATGTTCACAAATCGTCGGATCGCAAATCATTGAGAATAAGACGGAGGAGGAAATGCTGATAGGCTGGCGCGACTTTGTTCGCGAGTCTGACCCGGACGTAATTATTGGATATAATATCGTGAACTTTGATCTGCCGTACCTTCTCGATCGAGCGCGCGCACTTAAGCTGGACAAGTTCCCGTATTTTGGTCGGCTGCTTCATGTGCGACAGGACATGAAGGACTCCACTTTTTCCTCAAAAGCGTACGGAACACGCGAGTCCAAGGTAATCAACATCGACGGCCGACTGCAATTCGACATGCTGCAGCTTGTTCAGCGGGACTACAAGTTGCGAAGTTACACCTTGAACTCCGTTAGCGCGCACTTTTTGGGCGAACAGAAAGAGGACGTCCACCATTCGATCATCACGGACCTGCAGAACGGGACTGCCGAGTCCCGGCGCAGATTGGCCGTGTACTGTCTGAAGGACGCGTACCTGCCCTTGCGCCTGATGGAGAAACTGATGGCACTGATCAACTACACGGAAATGGCTCGCGTCACGGGAGTGCCCTTCAGTTTTTTGCTGACGCGCGGGCAGCAGATCAAGGTCATTTCACAGTTGTTTCGCAAAGCGCTCGAGCTGGACTACGTGATTCCGAATTTACGGCAAGAGGGATCAAGTGAGGAGCAGTACGAAGGCGCGACAGTCATCGAGCCGATGAGAGGATACTACGACGTACCGATCGCGACTCTGGATTTCTCAAGTCTGTATCCCAGCATCATGATGGCACATAACCTGTGCTACACGACTCTGGTGACAAAGGACTACATCAGCAAGTTTAACTTGCAGGAGAACACGGACTACGTGAAGACTCCGAATGGAGACTTCTTTGTCAAGTCTGGTGTGCGGAAGGGCGTTTTGCCGGTGATTCTCGAAGAGCTGCTCGGCGCGCGAAAGAAAGCCAAGGCCGACCTGAAGATGGAGACTAATCCATTCAAGAAAGCCGTTCTTGATGGCCGACAACTCGCGCTGAAGATCTCGGCTAACTCGGTCTATGGCTTCACAGGTGCCACCGTCGGCAAGCTTCCATGTCTCGCGATTTCGTCTTCCGTGACTGCATACGGGCGGCAGATGATCGAGGCTACAAAAGAGTTTGTGGAAAGGACATACAGGATTGAACATGGTTATAGCCATGACGCACAGGTCATCTACGGCGACACGGATTCGGTGATGGTCAAGTTTGGGCCCGACGACGTGAAGGAATGCATGAGACTCGGCCAGATCGCGGCGGACATGGTATCCGGAGAGTTCGTAAAGCCCATCAAGCTCGAGTTCGAGAAGGTGTACTATCCGTACCTTCTGATCAACAAGAAGCGGTATGCGGGAATGTACTGGACAAAGCCAGACAAGCCAGACAAGATGGACACGAAGGGTCTCGAGACAGTGCGACGCGACAACTGCAAGCTTGTGCAGACCGTGACAGAAACAGTACTGCGCATGATTCTGCACGACCGCGACGTGGACGGGGCACAGCAGTTTGTGAAGAGCATCATCTCGGACCTGCTGCAGAACAAGGTTGACTTGTCATTACTGGTGATTACGAAGGCGCTTGTCAAGGTCGACTATGCTGGCAAACAGGCACATGTGGAGCTCGCTGAACGGATGCGCAAACGGGATGCCGGCTCGGCGCCAACGCTCGGCGACCGCGTCGCGTACGTGATTATTAAAGGTGCCAAGAACGATAAGAACTATGAGCGCTCCGAGGATCCGTTATACGTGCTGGAGAACAACATCCCGATAGACACGAAATATTACCTCGAAAACCAGCTGGCGAACCCTCTGCAGCGAATATTCGAGCCGATTCTGGGACAGAAGCAGGCGCAGACGCTTCTGAACGGCGAGCACACGCGGACAATCTCGGTTTCCGCGCCGGCGGTAGGTGGGCTGATGAAGTTTGCGGTTAAGACAGAACTGTGCATGGGCTGCCGGTCGCCGCTGAAGAAGGGCCGCCGCGGTGCGGTGTGCGAGAACTGCGAGGACAGGGTCGGCGAGTTGTATTTGCGGCAGCTCGAGAGCGTGAACGCGATGGAGCAGCGGTTTGCGCGACTGTGGACGCAGTGCCAGCGGTGCCAGGGCAGTCTGCACCAGGATGTGATCTGCACGAGCAAGGACTGCGCGATCTTCTACATGCGCAAGAAGAGCCAGAAGGAGGTCACGGAGGGTGTAAAGCAGCTGGCACGGTTTGACGAGTGGTGATGTGAAATTAAAGTTTCGATAGGGACAAGGTTTGGTGCGGCTCCTGCACGCCGGAAAAATTTTGTGTCACGGATATGCAGCGGAAATCAAACATTCAAACCGTATTTACGCGCCCGAGGAGCCTTCCTCGGGGTCCCTAGTCTCGTCTGAGCATGCGTGCCCCCACTCTCTCCCACTTCCTTTCCTGCCTATGTACCTCTTCTCGCCACACGACCACCTCCTTTCCCCGTCGCCCACGCACAAATGCCTCCGGACCTCGACGCCGATGCCGTCGCGGCGGACGAAAAGAACGCCATAGCCAGTCTCCAAGACAGCACCGTCGAGAGTTCGCGGTCACCTTCTCCTGACCTCGACAAGCTGGACGACGATGCCGCAGCTAACGCCGATGGCGACATCGAGTCAGGCCGGCCTAATCCCTTCATCTTTCTGCTCACCATTCTCGTCTCATTCTCTGGCTTCCTCTTCGGTTATGACACCGGCTACATCTCCGGCGCGCTTGTCGCCATGGGCAACGACCTCGGCCGCGTCATAACCTCGAGCGAGAAGGAATTTATCACGTCTGCCACGTCGGTCGGCGCCCTTCTGGGCGGCGTTATTGCCGGCACTCTTGCGGACGAGCTCGGCCGCAAGTGGGTCACGCTGGGTGCCAACACGCTCTTCATCGTCGGCGCGGGCATGCAGACCGGCGCACACACTGTCTGGACCATGATTGGCGGCCGCTTCGTCATGGGTTGGGGCGTCGGCATCGCGTCACTTATCGCCCCACTATACATCGGCGAAATGGCGCCGGCAAGGTTCCGTGGCCGATTGGTCATCCTGAATGTTCTCGCAATCACGGGCGGACAAGTCATCGCCTATGCTGTCGGCGCCGGTCTTGAGAGCATCGATGGCGGATGGCGTATTCTTGTCGGCCTGGGCATTATCCCTGCCGTCGTGCAGATGGTCATGTTCATATTCATGCCGGAGACCCCGCGCTATCTTGTCAGAAAGGGCCGCATTACGGAAGCCGCCCGTGTCGTGAGCTGGATTTACCGACCGCGCAATGGCGACGTGTCCCCGGCGCTCGTTGAGCAAAAAATCCGGCTCCTCCAAGCCCACACTGCGGCAGACGGCGACCTCTCGTCGTCTGGCTTTGCACGACTGCGCAAGACGCTTGGCGAACTGTACGGCGTGCCGGCCAACCTTCGTGCGCTGATCATAGCCTGTGGCCTCCAAGGCATTCAGCAGCTGTGCGGGTTCAACTCGCTCATGTACTTCTCATCCACGATTTTCCAAGTCGTTGGCTTTAACCGACCAACGGCAGTCTCGCTTATCGTCGCTGGAACGAACATGGCGTTCACGATTCTAGCGTTTGCGCTCATCGACCGAGTCGGCCGTCGTCGCATGTTGCTGTTCACTATCCCCGGTATGGCTGGCGGGCTCGCGCTGAATTCCATTGCCTTTCATTTCCTGCCCGCGAACGCATCCCAGTCGGATCCATGGGCAATCGTGATTTTGATCGCCATGATGCTCTACGTCGCGTTCTACGCGACCGGCATCGGCAACGTGCCCTGGCAACAGGCCGAGCTTTTCCCGTTGGCTGTTCGTGGTATCGGAACCTCCATGGCCACTGCAACGAACTGGGGCGGCAACCTCATCATTGGCTCAACGTTCCTGACCATGATGGACAAGCTCACGCCGACAGGAACCTTCGCGTTCTACGCAGGCTTGTGCGCGCTCGGTGCCCTGTTTGTATACTTCTTGTATCCCGAGACGGCCAACTTGACGATCGAAGAGATCCACGATTTGCTGAAGGATGGCTTTGGAATCAGCAAGAGCAAGGAGCTGAGCCGTGAGGCGAGACTAGCAAAGGTGGAAGAAAAGAAGGATACGACAGTTACGACAAAGAAGGCATCAATGCAATGAAAGGAAGAGTACAGTACAAAGTTGTGTTAGACGAGATCGACGAGGGTGGTTGAAAGGAAGGAGAAGACAACCGGAACAAAGAACAGCATAAAGTTGTGTTCAATAATAGCATTTAAAAACATCTATTTTATTTTTCTTCTTGAGGGGAGAGATTCTTTGTCGAGATACTGGTGCTCGAACTCAGTCAACAAAATCAAACCATAGCTTAGATCTTCAGCGCTTTGGCAACGAGATCCGCGACCTTCTCCGCCATGCCATAACTGGACTGATAGCCCGCGCCGCCGGCACCATAGTTGTGGACGACCAGCAGCTCGCCGTTGATGATCTCGGTCTCGACCCGGGGCCCTCCTTCCCTGCTCGGCCTCAAACCAACGTTATGTCGCACGATATCAAGTGGGCCGTCTTTCTCTAGTTCGGGGCAGATCTCCAAAGCACGCTTGATTATTCGCTGCGCCAGATTCGGATCCACGTTCGGGTTCCAGTTGCCCTTTTGATAGCAGCCGCCAAGAATCGTACCGCCGCCTGGCCGTGTCATGATATATGTGAGCTCGTCGTCGCCGTCGTCCGTGCCGGAAACGGAATACATTGCCGGCGCAGCGTTGCGCACGAGAACAGTCTGACCCCGGGCGGGATAGACCTTGGGGTCAGCCACGCCACCGAGCTTGGAGGCCATGACGCCGGTGCAGTTCACAACAAGGGATGCGAGTTTGCCGGACGCGTGCAGTGCAAATGCTTCGTTGATATGCGCGACAGATTTCGCCCGTACAGACACATTCAGGGCTAACAGCTGCGACTGCAGCCACGGCAGATATATCTGGGTGTTGACGCAGAAGGAGTCGTAGGCGATGCCGCGCACAAAGCCGGCCGGCACTTCGTCCTTGCTGAGCATGGCGAAGTTCGTCACGGTGTCGGCAAACCACGGAGTCTCGTCCAGCTGTCCGCCCAGAAGATCGCTGCCACGGACCTCTTCCTGCGGGCGCACGTAGACGAAACACCGCTGCGGCCAGAGCCCCGCGTCCGGTCGTTCCCGCACGAGCTTCGTAAACTCCAAGTAGGTCACGCGGTCGTATTCCGCAAGCTCCTTGTTGTTGCCTGGCACAAAGCTCATCCAGTTCGCACCCGCAAACGGTGACGTGTACTCGATGTCGTAGTCGCCTGGCAAATACTTTCCGACAACGGAAACGTCGTAAAGCCCCGTTCGCGCCAGAACCAGCGCGCTCGTGAGGCCGGCAACCCCCGCTCTAGAGATCGGATCATTGTCAGAACCAAACTAGACATCGCACCAGCAACAAAACAAAATATGCTCACCCCAGAACGACAATACGAGGCTTCTCCAAATTCATTATACCGAAATCTTGCAAGTCCCGACTGCCGTCTTATCGATGCCTCTGTCGTTCGCGTAGCCACGGCATCGCGGCATCACGCCACGGAATGGCCGTCTCCCGGAACGGTCATCTCGTGACCTTTTTATTCGCCCGGCCAGTCGCCGAGCTCATGCGGACAAAAATGCAAACAATCCCCAAGAAGATTAATACATGGTTATTTCAGACGGCTGGCTAGAAGGTTAGGCCCGCCCTCAATTTACCCGAGGTACGGCACTGACACTGACGGCACTCCCTCCCATCGCTTTCACTTATTCCATCTTAAAATGCTTCTAATTTCTTGCCGCTTTAAAAAATTACATCGGCTACAAAGATTCGAGATGGGATCAGTATCTCAAAACCGTAAAAACGGTAACGGCCAAATAAAATTTATAAAAAAAAATGACAACCCTGGGATTCGAACCCAGGCCTCCGAAGAGATGAGAACCTTAATCTCACGCCTTAGACCAACTCGGCCAGATTGCCCTTTTTGTATTTGTTATGAGGGAACAGTCCCAGAGCAAGGTTAGGGCGAAGGTTTAGGGTTTCCGACTT
>JAKTPS010000156.1:0-31388 GCA_030556275.1 Lipomyces sp. NRRL Y-27488 | reverse complement strand
AGCTGGTGTTGATCGGACGGGTAACTGCGAACTACCTTGGTATGGCCCTTCTTGACATTTGATGTTCTTTTCGGAACTAAATGATTCTGAAAATCGGACGAAATCTGAAGACAGAAATAATGTAGTAGTTAAATTAAAGTCTTAGCGGTTCAGTTGATTGTTGAATGCAGGGCCATTTCTCGTTCTGGCAACTAAGTCTGTCGGTTTCCTACCAGCCTGTGCTCCCTGTGCCCAGCCAGAACTTACAGGTCGGACTCTAAGCGACGCGTACACTTTTTTTGCCTTTCACTCTGGATTAATTCATCACGCATGTCTCCGAAATATTGCGCTGTTCGTGCATTGCTATGGCCAGAAAGAAGGAAAGGAGCTGCTTTAGAAGCGATGGTCTACTGCTGGATCGGGTGCGTCTAACACATTACGACATTACGACAACAATTGCATTCTTTTCGTACCTTCGATTGGAGACAATAGTACATAACAGATAACGCGCCAACTCCTTAATAAATGAATAAACTGCGAGAAGCGATCAAAGTGAGGAGGTGCGGGGCGTGTGGGCCGACCGCCGAGTTAGTGAGAGTGCGGCTGTCTGTGAGAACCCCTTGGTCTAAACGGGTCTAAACGCCCTGTGATGAGGAGACACACGCGGCTACGTCAACCACACTGCTACCGCATTTCGTGTCTCTTTGTGCAGATCATGCCGGAATCGGGACGGGCTCTCGTTTGGCCGACCTCCTTACAGTTCTAGCAAGCCGTGCTGGCGAGCACTTGCCCCGCAGCACTGTGACTTGTCGACGCGTCGCGTGCGGTGTCGCGTCCAAGGACGCGCCGTCCGGGTAAACGGCGGACAGGGACTCGACGCGACCGGACGAGACGGGACGGGACGAGACGAAGCGGACGACGACGAGATCGCGCCTGCGCCGGAAAGCGGACCAGGGGCGAGCCAGGGACGCGGACACGGAAGCAAGGAAGGGGCAGCCAGAAACGGGACGGCATAAACAGGCGCGCACGATTCCAGAAACAGGCCGGATGAGGCAGGCCGAGTAATTAACGCGTTCCGCACGTGACCGGCCACTGAAAAAAAGACCCAACCGCCCCTGGCGTCAGCGACTTCCGCTCGCTGCTGCCCATCCCGAACACCGTCCGCCTCTTCGCTCTTGCCGTCTCTCTCTTTCTCTCGCGCGTGCCTCTGTCGTCGCTGTGGATAGGTTCTATGTGCTCGGTGCTTGCCTGTCTCTGACCCTTCAACGCCGCAAGAGAAAAAAAAAATTGCCAGAAATGAGTTCGGCCGACCCTTCTTGGATGGACGCAAAACGCATGGAGGCCGTCGAGCAAGTCGTTCTGCAGCGAGCAAGAATCTCCCGGGTATGCTGCCCCCCTTCCATGTTGAGCTTGTTGCTTGCGTCTCCTTGATTTTAATACTGACGTTTACCTGATTCTTTTAGATAACTCGCCAATTGCAAGGCCGCCTCGCACTCGCAAGCTACAAGACCAAACGTGGCTGGGAAAATCTGGATCTCGACCAAATCGAGCCGCGGATCGCGGAAGAAGTCGCTCGCCGCCACAGCGCCGTCGTTACTGCCCAAACCGAAGGTCCCACGTCGGCACAGCGTGCAGTCTCCTTGTCGTCGCCCGTGAAGCTGCCGAAGCTGCCTGTCGCCGCGACGAGCTCACGCAAGCCCCGTAAGGGCTCAGCGTCGTCGACCGCACGAAAACGGGCCCGCACGCTCTCCCACGAAAACAAGCGAGCCCTGTCAAACTACACCCCGTGGCGCTCGGCTCACGACGAGGAAGACGACTTGTTTGACAGTTCCTCTCCTCAGCACCAATTCCCGGTGCCGATGCACATTCGTCTCAGCCAGTCGTCGCCTGTCTATCCCGGCATTAGCATGTCCTCCGTCGCGCATTATCCTCCATTTGGGACCAATACTCTGCAGCAGACTCAACAGCCACAACTTCAACCCCCACACCAGCAACAGTCTCACATCCTCCCGCCTCCGCAGAACATGCAGCCATTACAACGGATGCCTAATGGCAGTCCGACAAAATCTCGCAGTCAAAAGACGCCATTGCGAAGCGCCAAGAAGCCGACAGCGAAATCACACCACAAGAAAAGCAGTCTGGGTATGATAACGTCGAATATGTCCAATTTATCGACCGCTTCCGGAGAAAGTCCGGACCAGCAGATGCAAAGGCATCAGCTACAGCATTCACAATCCTATGAGTTCGTTTCTACAGACGAGTCGCATCATGCTCAATCCATTGCTCATCATGGTCAGCCACAACACCAGCTTCATCCACAACCGCAGAAGTCCCAGAAGCAAAGACATACTACTCCACCGCGTACGCCGCCGCGGAGAATACAACAGGCCGCTGGTGACAGGCTTCAGCCGCCCATGTATGCTTCGAGAACTGGAGAAGAAGGGGCAGATTTGCTCATGTACTTGGCGACGTCACCATCTCCGGCTCAACGTCCCGTGTTTTCTGGAACTCCAATTCACAGCGCCTACTCTCAGCCGCCATCTTCAATCATGTCCACGCCGCCTTTACACCAGCGTGGGGCTGCTCCGTTTGGAACACCTCTTGTGGGTGCGCCGCAGACTCCTTCACAAGGGTTCAATTTCGCAGACTATGTCAACATTTTCACTCCTTCGCCTGCCCAAGTGCCGTGGCATGCACGTACGCCGGTAATAACACCAGCTCGTCGGAGACTCAACTTCGATCAAATCCCCGGATCTGACGGCTCCACAAGTGATCATCACGCTGTCCCCGGAAACTCGAGCGCTACGTCGTCATTTGGCGTAATGGAGATTGGAGGTTCGTTGATACCATGATGGTCACTTACTCGGAGTCGCTTGGCAGTTCTGTTTGAATTTACCACTGGTCAGTGTTTTTTTTAGTGATTTGGCGTCATTGCTTGGGATTTCTACTTATTGCGGAGCGTTACTGTACTGTGGATGTTTGTTTAATATTTGTTCCGTGTATTTGTTGCTGGACTCGATTGTCATTTCTACAAGCTCTTTGCAAATGACTATACCTACTTATTATTTTTTTTCGACACATGAGATGTATGTATAGTGAGTGATGTCAGTTCTCTACAGTGTATACTTACGTGATTCTACGTGTATTATTTTTAAGATTATTGTTATGTGTGCACGTCTTAATTATGAATTATGCTTGTAATTGTATGTTGTACTGTGCAATTTATAAAACCACAGTGATAAAATCATAGCCTTGTGTTTCTTAGAAGCATCAGGATGTGGCGAGACAAGCCAGTCGCAGGAGCGACCAACGACTTGTCGACTTCTGACTAAAGTAAACAGGCCCGCAGGTGTGATTGAACAGAAGTTGTTAAGACCCGTCAGTTTGCATTGTAGACGCCTTTCCGTTTTCAGAGAAATTGCTCATCGGGTAAGGGCATACATATTTGAGCCGCGACGCAAGGAGGTCCAATCCGACCGTCACAGGCAGGGCAATTCTACCCGCGCTTAGCTTGACGGAAGCGAGATCAGGTCGGATCGGATTTACTTTTGATCTCGCATTTGTTATCCATTTCGTCTTCAACACAGGATAGGTAACCCAGTTGGAATATGTCTGCTGCGGACGACTGAATCGGAATCTTGTACGATAAGCGACTGATAGCGCTGGATAGCTGATATTTAAAGTGTCGAGGATTTTGTCTGAGCCATTGATCCCAAGATCGGAGTTGTAACGAGCTCCAGGCGAGCATTGAGCAATGACAAATTGCACGTCGTTATTTATTTAGCTTGATTATTAAAACGTAATATACAACCTCAAGGCGTAACATTGACTTTATCTAAGAGTCAGTCAATGCGTATCTAATTAATCGTTCGATTCTGTTGATTTAGAGACGATGAGAAAGCGGAAATAGGCACGAGGTCGCGTGTGATGCGCCAATAGAGAGATGACATGTCACGAAACATAATTATAATACAGTAATAGTACATGTGAAGCTATTATACATTAGATCAAAGAAGGCGTCATTTCATGTCATCGCCAGTAGACTCGAGATTCAGAAGTAGTCGGAGAATAATTTCGTTTAGAGGTCATGGTAAATCTGTGTGTGTAATCGCTGCTGGTAGTTGATGACGAAGACTCAACGACCGTCTCGTTTTCGTCTTCTTCCATAATCACGTCAGGCCGGTGTATGCGATTGAGATGGTGGTGGTGCGTCTCTTTGATGTTGACGGGGGCTCCCAGGGCGGATGTGCTGAATACGGGCACGGCATCTGACACGATAGGTATGTTGTATGCGTCAATACTGGCGACGTGGGCAGCCGAGTCGGGGAAGCGGGAACTGGAGGGCGACAGCCGCAATGGCGATGATGCCGGACTGGAGGACGACGACAGATCTGGTGGAGGCGTGCGAATATGCGGAATGACTGTGACCGCGTCGTTCGGTTTGAAATGATCGCGCGGCGGTTTCTTTCTGGGCGCGGGCTTGTCTATGGAGTCGAGTGTTCTGAGGGAGGAAGATGAGGACGATCTCAAGGAGGACGAGGAGGACGGTGCTTCCGCCGCGATGCCAAACACAAACTGGATGAACTTGGAGGACAAGCCAATGCAGACCCCGGCAGTGAGTCCCACGAGCACGCAGATGAAGAAGCAGAAGTACAGCGGGCCGAGGGAGATAGCGAGCGCGCGCGGGAGGACGACCCGCCAGACGAGCGAGTACGCCGCCGAGCAGAGAACCGGGACGGGCCAGAACACTAGGCGCACGAGATACAGCAGGGCGCGGGCGGGCGCCACCACGGGCGCGAGAAGGACGGTCATGGTGATGCTGAGTGCGTGCATCCTCGCGGGGAGACGACGGGGTAAGGCGTGGACTGCGGCCCTTTATGCGATGTTATGGGCAGGCCGCGATGAGATGAGCGAGAGTTTGTCGATCGCGCATAGTTTAGGGTTCGATGCGCCGCTCTCTTCAGTCCCCTCCACCAACACCCACAACCATCTCCACCCCACACCCACAACCCCCCCGCGCGCCCTCGACCACCACAGCCATGGGCAACTCGACCTCGCAGGAGAAGGCGGTCCCGCCGGTGCCTCCGTCGGAAGACCAGTCCGCAGACGCGTCCACGCTCACCAGCGCCGAGGACACCCCCACCCTCGCACACTCCGAATACTCCTCGGTCGACGCCTACTTCAGCGGTCCGCAACAGCAGCAGGATGCACGACAACGGGCCGCGAACACGCCGCTGCGCAAACTCGTCCACACAGTCAGCACTGAGTCGCTGGACGGTGCTCCGAGCGCGCAGCACCAGGAAGACTCGTCTTCCGGGGCGGCCGCAGAGCAAAATGCTGACGCTGACGACGCCGACGTGGAACACGTCCCATTCGACAAGCTCACCGTCAGCGGGAGCGGCGAGGAAGTGATCGAGGCCATTTCGGAGGATAAACTGGCCGCCGAGATCATTTCGTCGTCTGCAAAGCCCGTGTCCAAGATGCTCTCTGGCGAGGAGATCAACTTCTACAACGGCCAGCCAAGCGGTACGTGGTCTTTTATGTTCCTCTTCTGCGATCCGCGCGGTCACTGTCAAAATGAAATAATGCTAATTTATTCATTTGGCCGCAGAACAAGCTCTACCCACCGTGATCAGCTGGGTTCACGGCGGCAAAAAGGTCTACGTTACAGGAACGTTCACGGGCTGGCGAAAGATGATCAAGCTCTCGCGCAAGGCCAACGAGTTCTCGACCGTCATCAAGCTTCCACCGGGGACCCACCGCATCCGCTTCGTCGTCGACAACGAGCTGCGCTGCTCCGACGCGCTCCCGACTGCCACAGACTCCATGGGCAACCTCGTCAACTACATCGAGGTTATCCCGACGGATTTGCCCGAGCTTGAGCGCGAGGGTCAGCTTGAGGAAGAAAAATACGAGGACGAGTTTCAGGTGCCGCCGTTGGAGTACACGACCGAGATTCCGGACATTTTCGTAAACCCGGCCGAGTCTGAACGGTACCTCACGGCCGACTACCCGGCGCCGCCGTTCCTGCCCCCGCATCTCGAAACCGTGATTCTCAACACCAACTCTACAGAAAAGGACGACAGCAGCGTGCTGCCGATTCCCAACCACGTGGTCCTCAATCATCTGGCCACGACCTCCATCAAGCACAATGTTCTTGCGGTTGCGAGTGTTAGCAGGTACTCGCGAAAGTATGTCACTCAGATATTGTATGCTCCATTATGAGTTGCAAGCACTAAGAGTTGGTCTGTGTGTGAATTAATGTGCTTTTCTTATAATATTGGGTAATTTACATCGCATATGGAGTATTTGTTTACTATTTTTCTCTGTCATTGTCTTGTTCTACTATATTTTTCATGTCTTCAGTGTATGAGTAGATAGATGCTATTTTTTTGACTACTATTGGTACATGTTGCCTCGATTCCGCTTATGCTTTTGCTCTTTTCGACGGTCGCGTAGAAAACTCTTTCCGTCGTTTCTTGTCCTTGATCTTCCACTGCTTCAACTTACTCAGCGCCTCGATCAAGATGCGCTTCTCCGACAGCCGCACTTCTATCGCGTTGCGCAGGTTGAAGTTCTCGCGCGGCGACGTCTCGAGGATCAAGTTCTCGTCCGTGACCACGTCGGTGTTGTACTGCGCGAGCTTGCGGTTGAGGACCGTGACCCAGATGTCGCGCTGTTCTTCGGATTTGAGATCCCGGCGCGGGATCGCCGCGACGGCTTCGGCGCCCTGTTTGCGGATGGCGCGGAAGGACGGCGGGTTGAGAAGGAGGATGTACGTGAGCAAGAGAGCCGACGTCGGAATCGCGGCAGTCGTGACCGTAAGCTGGACCGAGTCGTCGAGGAGGTCCTCGTCTTGTTCTTCATCGATTTCCAGCATGAAATCCATCTGCAATACGACAATGTTAGCGAAAACAGAAGAGCACTTTGCCGAACGGCACGTAGACACTGACCCGCTTCTTTAAATGAACTTCTGAAAGTGCTCGTCCGGCAATGTCTATGGCGAGCTGTGTATCGATCTCAACGACGTCGTTCTTCGTCTTGCCCAGGCGTGTGTATCCATACCGCCTCAGCAGGTCGGCGTTGGGAAGATCTCCGTATGTGTTGAAGATCTGCTCGCCTTTCGCTATCGGCTTAATCGCTTTCATGTCCAGATTACCTTTCGAGTAAAACAGTTTGGCCTGGTGTATGTGTTAGTGAGCGCGTATGGAAATAGAGGAGGTGAATGCCTACGCACATTGCAGAGGTCCGAGTCTCCATTGAGCATATCCGCCAGAGGAACCATTGCCTTAACAAATTTTGACTCCTCGTCGTCTTCCTCTTCCTCGACATTTTCTTCGGTGATTTCTATTATGTCGTCTTCTGTTGCGTCTATCTGAATCTCGCTGTCCTCGGCATCCTCCTCGGCCTCTTCGTCGTCATCATCTCCGTCGTCAGCGACAAGCTCCTCATCCTCTTCCAGGACAATCTCGTCGTCGTCGCCATCGACCTCTTCTGGGTTCTTCTCCACATCAAAACTGTACGACAGGATAACAGACCCCATCCGATGATAGGCTCTTAGCCCTGCCTCGGCGTCGAATTTCCCAAACACGGCCGGGTACTTTTTCAAGATGGGCAAGACGACCTGTCTGTACGTATTCTCGGCCTCCTCCTTGCCCAGCTGACTCACGACAGTCGTGCCGCTCAGCTCCGTCAGCTCTTCCGCCGTCCAAAACATCGGCGTCGAGAACTCGCGCGGCAGGACGTCGAAGTAGGCCCTCCACCGCGACGCCGCTCCCGCGTGGTCCTCGGCCATCATCGTGACGATCAGCGCGACCCACCGGTCCAGCTCCGCGACCTCCGGCACGCGCGCGACAATGCCGCTCGTTTCGACGCTCAGGATCACACCGCGCGGGACCGAGAACAGCGTCTCCGACAGGCTGATGTCGGCCGTGGCCAGCACGGCCCGGCCCTGCTGCTGGTCGCGCAGGTCCGCGAGGGCCAGATTCGGCGAGATGTGCACGCCTGGCTGCGACGCAAGCCAGGTCATGAACCGCTCGGACTGCTGATCGAATTCCGAAAGCGTCATTTCGGAGAGATCGTTAGTGATAAGAAGGCGCGAACGGTGTGCAATAAATTTTTCAAAGTATCAAGGAACAAGGTTTGACGATTGGCAGTCCCAATGCAGAAGCACAGAAAGGGCAAGTCCCAATCGCCACAATCTTACTTCATCTTTCACTCCGTCGTCCACTCAGCTATATCATCACTAGGTAGTGCGTACATCAAAATGCCGCGAGCAGAAGTCGGAACTCCGAAATATATTGCGAATAAAATGAAGGCCAAGGGCCTTCAGCGCCTTCGCTGGTATTGTCAGGGTATGTCTTCTGTTTGCTGCTCTCGAATATCGTCCACTCTCGGCTGACACAAGCACAAAAGTATGCGAGAAACAATGCCGCGACGAGAACGGCTTCCGCTGCCACACCCAATCCGAGACCCACGTGCGCCAGATGCTCCTCGTTGGAGAGAACCCGCAGAAGAAGATCGCGGAGTACTCGGCCCAGTTCAAGTCCGACTTTCTCGCGCTCCTGCGCTCGTCCCACGGCGAGAAGCCCATAAACGCAAACAAGTTCTACCAGGAGTACATCGCGGACCGGGAGCACGTGCACATGAACGCGACGAAGTGGGTGTCGCTGTCCGAGTTTGTCAAGTACCTCGCGACCGAGCGCATCTGTGTCGTCGAGGCCGATCCTAGCAAGGAGGGCGGCCAGATGATCGCGTACATCGACAACTCGCCGGAGGCTATCAAACGACGCGAACTTGCGGGAAAGCGCGAGCGCGGCGAGCAGGACGAACTAGACCGGGAAAACAAGCAGCTGGAGCAACAGATCAAGCGCGCAAAAACCGACGCGAAGCGCAAGGCGATGGCAACAGCAGACGAGAGCGGGTCGGCGTCGGCGGCTTCGTCAGACGCTGCTGGTGCTGGTGCTCCTCCGCCCGCTGCCAAAGAGCTGCAACGAAACGGCGAACAACCAATCAAGCTTGGATTCAGTCTTGCAGCAAAGAAGTCTCTCGCAACCTCGAACGTTCGACCAAAGAAATTAAAGCTCAGGTAGCGTTTTGCACTTCTCATATTTCATTTGTATAGTAAGCGGCATTTACTTCACGGGCGTTTTTGTATTTCAGTTCTTGGGATTATTAAAATCAAATGACAATAATGTCTTCGTCTATATCTGCAGTTGGATTAAAAACAAAAGCGTTGCTCAAAAAACTAGATAATACACAAATAGATCCAAACCAATAATCAGCGAACTACCAAGCAAATTACATGAAACAGATACCGCAGCATTCTACGCTTTTGCAAACAGTAATAGTGATAATGGACCGACGCAGTAATCCAAAAAATAGTACAAATTAGAAATTAAATCAAAGATGAAAAATAAAATAAAAAATTTTTCTTTTAAAAGTCCAGCGCCATCGGTATCATGTAAATCCGTATCTGTGAAGAAAAACAGAAATGAAATAAAAATGCAAAGACAAATGAGTCAAGGAAAGATCCGTAGTCTATAATATATCTAAGCAGCAATCTCACGAGGGCTGAATTTCAACAGGCAGTTATCCTGCGGGAAAATGGTCGCAAACACCTTGATCTCCTCCGACTCCGGTGTGACCTCATGGGTCCAGTCCATCAAGAGCGCAGCCTTGCCGATCATGCTGATGAAGTTCATGACAGCGTACGTCTGTCCAAGGCACACGTGCGGGCCAGTGCCGAACACGAGCCAGTTCTTCGCGCCCTCCTTGGCGAGGTCACCCTCCCACCGTTCAGGCTTGAACGTCTCGGGCTCGGGATACACCTCCGGGTCATGCAGCGCAGGGTACAATGTTGGAATCACCATGGAGCCCTTGGGAACAGTGTAATCAGGCGAAATGGGGTAGTCCTTCTTCACGAGGTAGGGCACCATGATAACAGGAGGACGGTAGCGAAGGGCCTCCTTGACAACCATGTGGGTGTAGGTCATGCTGTCAACCAAGTCCACATCAAGACGCTTGCTGTAGTCTCCACCACGAACTCGAATCTGCTCTTCCCGAACCTTGGCAAACACATCTGGCCGGTCAGCAAGCAACTGGAAGAGCCAGGTGGTCGCGCTGGAGCTCGCATCCTGCGAGGCAAACAGGAAAGTGAAGATGGTCTCCGAGATCTCCTTGTCCGTGAAAACACGAATCTTGACGCCCGACGTGCCGTCGTCCTTCTGTGCGTTATCGCGGGCCAGGAACATCTCCTTGATCCACGCGTCCATTGTGCAGGTGACCTCACCACCGGCTTCCATCGCGGTCTTGGACAAGGCAGCGCACGACTGGAAGATGTCAAGGGTCATGTCGGCAGCCTTCTTGCCGTACCACGCCTTCGTGAATGGAAGAATGATGGGGAAGTTCACAAGCTCGAGCGCCGCGGTGATGAGGTAGTAGTTATCAGCAATAACCTTGACCTGCTCCTCGGTGATGTAATGGCCGCAGAACGTCCGGCACGAGACCGCGCAGTTAATTTCACGGAAGATATGCATGAACGGAACATGCCCGTCCTTCGACATCTCGAGGAAGATCTTGAAGTACTCGTCGTAGATCTCCTCCTGGCCGGGCAGATACACCGACAACGCCTTGCGGGTGAAGAGACCGTTCAGACCCTTGCGGTAGTCCACATGGGACTTGCCGTCCAGGAACACCCAGTTCGTCGGACGAAGAAGCTTGATTGCGACATCGACGACACAGGGCTTGACGTATGCGGGAGAGTTGAGAATCTTGCGCGCGAGGTCACGCGTGGACGCGATGACAACAAACCTAAATAAGGTCAGCATTGCCATTTCGAGATTACTTTTTTTTTTCTTGCTGGGAGCAGCTTTTCACGACGCGTCTGTTGACATACTTGTGGAAGACGGAAACACAGCTCAATGGGCCACTGTTCCACTTGGCCATGTATCCGTCAAACTTGGGGTTGACAGACTCGAGGAAAGGACCGATGATGGGGTAGACCTTGAGCCGGGGACCGGCAATGCTGCCCTTCTTGCTGACATAGGCGACTGCAATGCAATTAGGAAATCAAGCTTTAAAAGACGCACAGAAACAAGTAGAAATATTCACCCTGATCGTAGACAAGGAGACCGAGGAAGAGCGTGAGTAGGACCTTGCCAACGGTAAGGCCGGCGAGAACGGAGGAAGCGATGGAGGAAACCACTGCCAGCGCGGAAAGGTCGGACGCGCCGGCGCCGAGGACAGAAGAGTACGCGGCCGAGGCGTTGTGGAGCGTCATTTCGCGTCTGTCGTCGAACCGGAGATACAGAGGAAAACAGAAAGGCTGAGGACCTTGCAATTGCAAATAAACAAAACGAAAGAGCCTATGGGGCATGGAAAAGTCAGCATGGCATTAGCGCAGCACAAAAAACCAGCCGAGCCTGGCAAAATACGGTCGTCCCAAATCGTACGAGATAGCTCGCGCCGGGATCCCGAGCCCCTTGACCTCGCCGCACCTTAATTCCTCGTATTCGGATGCGCCGCACTGCCCGATAAGCCGATCCGAGTTAACTCTCTAATCTCGGTTGTGTCAGTGTCAGCGCCGCACTCTGAAATGCAATTTCGGTTTGAATGAAATACGAGAACGAAGAGACGCTGAAAAACATCACCAGTTTCCTGTTTCGGCCAGCTGAGGTTCTGGGAGGACGAATTGCCAATTTTTGACTGCAAATGACAGAAAAATACGCTTAATTACACCGTGAATAAATAAAATACCAAGCTGCTACCGACCACAATAATTTACACCTACTGCAATTCCCTCTAAATCTTGTATACCATATTCGACGACAACATGATCTGGTTCTTGTCGTTCATGCGATTCAGCGCCGCCATGGCCTCCTGGGGCAAAAACACATCCTCTTGTTGCATTCTTTTGTTCACTTCCGCAACCAGAGTGTCGACATGCGCGAAATCGTCGGCAAACAGCTCAGTGCTAAGCAACTGCCCAACCACTCTGCTGAACACTTGTAACCTGGACGGCGATATTCCTGTACCTGGTTGTTGCCCGGCCATGTCGCTGGAAGCACCTCCGGCAGCAGCAGCGTCACTGACACCCAGAGCCTCGACGGCCTCGGCGAGAACACGGAAGTTGTCTTGGGCAGTGTCCTCGAGAGTGTCGTCGTACTCCTCGTCAATCGCGGACTGTGTGTTTTGCGACATTCTTGCTCTTGCGGCACGTTGACGAGTGGTTAATCCAGCAACCGATGCGGACGATGACCTGGACATGGGCCGATACGACGCGGAATCATCCTCGTCGTATACTTCCTCGTCAGACTCGCTGTCGCTTGTACCGTCCTGATCCAGCCTGCGCCGCTTCTTGCGGTCTGTCTTGACAACCTCCTTGAATAGGGCGAACCGCAGAATCTGCTCCGCGACCTTGGCGTCTTTTGTCTCGACACGTGAGGATAGCCGCGACTTTGCGTGAGCCGTCGCCAGACGGATCAGCGTCTCCAGTGTTCGCGCAGTGATCGGCGACGTCTTTCGCTGATTCGCGCTCAAGTCGTCGTTTCGTAGCCCGGCGTATGTGTTGACGATGTAGTCCGCAGCGTGCTTTGACAAGACCGGCTTGACCCTCGTCTTCGCGTAGTGCACGTATTTCTTCACAAATGGGATGCTAAGAACCTCAATCTTCTTTGTCCCGTTGATCTTGGTCTTTGTCGTCACTCCTGCGTGCAAAAGCGCATCGTACTTCTCGTACACTCTGTGCTCGTCTGCGTCTTCGCCAACACCTCCTGACGCCTCGATGTCTTCGTCTTCCTCGCTGTCCTCGTTCCCAGGTCGCATCGACTCGCCCACTTGCAAACTTGGGCCCTCGTCCTCTCGCACGGGGACACCCTCCTCGGAACCGGGCTTGACGTACCGATGCATGCGCAGCACATGCTCACTGATTGACCGATCGCGCGCATCGTTGATTTCGTCAGTGACGACGAACAGCAGATCAAAACGCGAAAGCAACGAGTCCGGCAGTGCAATGTTGCGATGCGGGTCCTTGTGCGTGTCGTACTGGCCAAACACCGGATTTGCGGCCGCGATGACCGAGCATCGCGCATTGAGCGATGTGTGTATGCCCGCCTTTGCGATCGTGACGGTCTGCTGCTCCATGACCTCGTGGATCGCGACGCGGTCGACGTCGCTCATCTTGTCGAACTCGTCGATGCACACGACGCCTCGGTCGGCCAGAACCATCGCGCCGGCTTCCAGCCTGCGCTCCCCAGTCTCGCGGTCAGACGTGACCGCGGCCGTGAGACCGACGCCGGAGGAACCGCGGCCGGTTGTAGCAATAGCCAGGGGAGCAGTGTTCAGCACAAATCGCAAAAGCTGGGACTTTGCCGTGGAAGGGTCGCCGACCATAAGAATGTTAATATCTCCCCTGATATGAGTGCCGTTATCCAGATTCTTCTCCATGCCGCTCAAAAGCATGAGCAGGATGGCCTTCTTAATAAAATCGTGGCCGTAGATGGACGGCGCGAGCGACTGCGATAAGAGCTCAAACACGTTCCTCTTCTTCGCCACGCGGTTGATATTGCGGATGTCGATATCCGACACGCGAGCGCGCGCAAGACCGCCGTTCGCCTTTGTAGACAGCAGCACGATGTTGTTTGCTAGAACCACGGTCCGGAACTGCGCCGAACCGGAGTCCTTGTTGCCAGATCTGCTGCCCATCGATTTGTACATCCCCACGAGCTGAATTCGGTCTCCAGGTTTGACAACGTCAACCAGATCGTCGTCCAGAATCACGTCGACGCTGCGCGGAAGCTGTCCCGCCGGCGCCCGCTCAGGCATCTCCTGGATCGCCATCGTCTGGTGATCGCGGTAGGTCGAGTAGCCGTACTCCGTCGTCAGCGGGTGACCATCCGCGTCCTCTGTCGGATAAACGGATCCGATAAATGGCATGGTCGTCGCCATGGCCTGGTCGCGGTACTCGCGCGCATGGAAGCTCGTCGTCTGCTCGCAGTAGTGCACCGACCGAACGATCTTCGGTCGCACGAGCGAGCACCGCGTGACGATGCCCTCAAGACTGACAAGCTTGCCGACGTGCTGGGCGGAGATCGTTCGCGGGTTCACTGCGTGGTCGCCAAAGCTGCCGCGAAACGCAACGTAGAACACGCCGCTCTCGTCGACGTCGTGCCGGGTCCGGTCGGCGACGGCCATGACGATTTCTTTCAACGCACTGTCCACCGCCGGCAGATATTCGGAAGGATTGTTCAATAATCTGTCGCACCAGTTGTTGTCAGTCTCAGCCTGTCTTCGTAAAATACAGCAAAGTGAAGCGGGGGACTGGAGCTTACCCATCCCAGAAGCCACGGTCGAATGCTCTTATCTCGTCCAAGTTGACAACAAGCCGTCGCTCGTCCCGTGCCAGCATGAGGCGAATGAGATCGCGGTAGTTCGTTGCGACGGCGTCGTCGTCCAGAAAATCCATAAACCTGCGGATGCGGTCGCTCTGGACGGCGTCCATAGGCATCGCAATCGTGCGCGCAACGTCTCCTTGAGAAGCCATTATCTCGGTCTCCTACGGTCTTGACTTGAGGCGTGGAAAAAAAGCTGGCAGGAAGGACCGACCACGAGAAACGGCACAGGAACGATAATAGGAACGCTTACGAAAGTGGTGCGCGGCGGGTGTGGAGCACAGCTATGAGTGCGACTAAGTGTGCGGAAGAGAAAGAAATTGCGGCGAGCAGAGTATAAGCCCCCTTACGCGACTTAAATTGAACAAAAACTTAAATTTCAATTGACGCGTTCGGCACGCGTCAAGCCGCAGACATAGGACGCGTGCTTGCGATGCCCAACTTGAAAGTATCCGCGTCAATATAGTTGATCGATGTATATGTCCGTCAAGATGTCTTTCGTCATGAACGAGGTGTTGCTAGATAATACCACTTGCCGCTCTATTTTTCGACGTGTTTCCACCACCGGCACCGCAACCTCGTTTGACTAATTTTGTCGGTTTTCCGTAGACAGCAGCAGTCGTCTCCTGTTGCATTGGTGGCTCTTGCTGTTGAAAGAATATAGAAATGCGTCTGTGAATACGCTTCGATCACCCATGAGCGCCTGACTAGCTCACTATCACTCTGAAGTTTGCTTTGTCAAAATGCGCTCTGGGTTGATTCGTCGTATATATGACATATAGATAGAGAGATATTGTCACTGGCTCAAATGTAAAGCTCTCTGTTGTTCCATTTTCAGTCATTTGTAGACAGAGGGCACTTTATACTTTTGTTGTAGTCTTGAACAGCCTTCATTTTTATATTACATCCAATCTCACTTGAATCTGGGCAGCAGGACACCGGTCGCTCTGCACTTATGGCATCGCTATGTTGTGGTTACCAGCAGTTCTACAAATTTATGGGAATTGGGTCCTCTTTCTTCGTAATTTCTGAGTGCTTTAGGCTCATATCATGATAGCGTCTGGAGTTCGATGTGACAGTCCATCACCATCCTCTTAGGAGCGCCGCACGAACACATGATCCAACAAACTATCCCCGGAGCGTCAATCGGTTCATTGCTTCACAGCACTCATATCCCGACAAGCCACTGGACTACGAACAAGGGCTCAAAAAACAAAAGCAGTACGACACAAATTTGAAAGTGTGCCGCACTCCCACCATGCAAATACGAACAGACTCGCGGATACGGGAGCTGTACCTGAAATGGAAGGCGCTTCGGAACGTCCCGTTTCGGACGAAGTTCCTCGTTGGTGAGTTTGGTCCATTCGAATTTTCGTGGAAAGATGCGTCCGGATTGTGCTGACTGGATAATTTTTTGCCTGCATGAACAGGAATGGATCTCGAGGGAAACACGTTCTGGGAATTCGTGAACCGCAACAACCCCACCCGCCCGCGCCGAATTGTCGAGCTACTCCAGTCGAAGAAGGCATACATCGACTACAAACTCCCGCCGCAGTGGAACCAGTGGCTTCGGTTCGTGCGTCCGGACCCGCCATCGATCGAGGAGCTCGAGCAAGACCAGATCCGCCAGGCCGGCATCGCCGCGAAGGTCGCCGCCGCGGAACTGCGCTGGCGCAGCGTGCCGCTCAAGGACGCCGCGGTCGGCAGAGGCTCCGTGTCACCGCAGGGCATGCCCGGCACGCACTCGATTGATGTCAATGCCTTTGAGGCTGCGGGCACGGAGTCCGGCAATGGGGTCAAAGATGGCGCGCGTACGGAGCGGCATAGCTCGACACCCGAAAGCCCCGCGCAGCAAACTGGTAAGTCATTATCGGAGCTGTAACTCAGGCTACATTCTCACTCATTGTTATTAGATAGCACAGAATTTCAACCGCAAAGTTGGACAAGCAAGCCCATACAACGGAGATAGGCCACTCGAGGAGGCAAGCAAAATGTATATATGTTTACTACCGTTCTCTTTCGAAATGGCGGACGCCGCAACATTCAGACTTGCTGCATAGCATATATGATCGCATCCAATCCTGATTAGAAACTGAGCCTGTATTTCTTGAACATCGTGTGCAGCCTAATTGCAAAAACAAAAAAAAATTCCTGAAACAAAACAAGAGAAATAAAATAAACCAAACGACCAAATGACAATGGCATTCATTGACAAAGTCGCAGGAAGAAACAATGTCAATGGCAAAACCGCAGCATAGAATCTACATGACAAATTGCAAAAAGATAAGGAACGCATAAAACCCATTCACCGATTTCCGATAGACAAAAACGCAAAAAAAAAAAAAAAAAAAATACGAGCAGAACCATAACAAAGTAGATGACATGAGAACTTCTCAATCCAAGCTACCTGATATTAAAGACCATTCCGTCTAAGACTCTGGACAAACATGGCCTCTTCTCGATCGACTTTGCATGTCCGACAACAGCCACGGTTGGCTCTTCGTCGGCAAAGATATCCAGAAAAGTCCTCTTTTCCGCCACAGCGTCGTCCATAGCATTAGCTAGCTCCACCGAGGAAAGACCGAATCGGGCGAGTTCAACAAGAATGGTGTGCGCCTCTTTGGTCATGTGCAGTGAAACATCGTGCAAGACGACTTTGCCTACTACGTGACCGTGAACGAGATCGACCACGTGGAGATCCATTGACGGCAGGAAAGTTGCTCGTGCAGAGGTCGTCGGTTGTGCTTCGTCCAAAGAGCTGTCAGTCACTTCGTCGGTCTCGGTGGAGGAGACCAGCGCAAGCCATGGGTTTCCATTTCCACTAACTTCGTTCGGCCCTCGTTGAACAGTAGTCAGATCGTGCTCCACATGTTCCGACCCCACTAGGTCGTCATGCGCCTGCGAGCTCGTCTCGAAAACGGAGAGCACGTCAGAAATGTATTCCTCGATCATCTTTACACCTTTGAAAGCAGGAACCGTCGAGTATCCTCGCAGAGCGACAGAGCCCTGTGCTGGGATATTCCGCACGGTAAACTCGCCGACTGGAGTTTCAAGTCCGACATCAATCGTCCCATCAACATCGACGTTCACTTCTCCAGCGAAAAACATCTTCTGCACGATCTTCTTGAACACGGTCTGATCGGTTATGTCAATCGGTAAATCACTGATCTCGGCCACAACCTGGATATATCCCTCGGGAGTATACCAACTCTGGGCGGCAGTCCAATCGTCAATTTCCAAGACGCCAAATTTGTCTCCCAGATAGTACATATCCGATATGCCGCGAAGCTTGTCGATGGCGATGGAAAAATCTAGTTCCTTCGGAAGTTCAATTACGGCATTAACAAGAGCAGAGATTCGCGGCAGCGCGCTGCCGTCACCACCGCCACCAGGAAGCGAGCTGCGGGGAGGCAATGTGATCTTAACACGAGATAAACCGTATGACTTGACCATGTTGTCCGTGCCACCATTCTCGACATTACGGCCAGGCACAGGAATGGGGATGCTCACTGCAGCGAGAAGATCAGTGAGCCACGGAGGCAACGTGGGCGCGACCTGCGACGGCTTGCCGCGGACATAGATCGTGATGGGCTCGCCGCTCAAGTACTGATGGAAATACCGATCCATTGCGGATGACTTGGAGTCCATGTTCGGGCAAGGTTGAGTAAACGGAGCGGGGAGGCCGTCCACTTGAGAGTTAACCTTGACCACGACATCGCCATGTGGAAGAACAGGCATTGGTTCCGAGTGTGCAGTAGCCAGACGGACGACCTGGCGGCTTTCACATGCGGGGGCCTCCACGATCCAATCCAGTCCAGGAATATTCAAATTTATCGGATATGGATTGGCGGTTGTGGCCACGACCACAACATTGATGCCGTGCTTGGAGGGGCTCTCCGCAAACTTGAACTCGGAAACCTTCACGGGAATATGTCCAGGAATTGCAGCTGTACAAGGGACAAATGTTTAAGTAAATTGCAAAATAATAAAGAACGATATACATATGTAGACATATTCAAGAAAATAAGATAAACTTACCCGACAACTTCACGTCATGGCTGACATGGTGGGACCCCAAGGGTAGGATGCCAGAGCGCAGTGGCAGGTCGGCGTCGCCCCGGAAAAGGGCATTAGCAAGCTCACCGCGAAGGTAGTCGTCGACAAGCTGCGCAATATCGCTAGCGGAAGCCACATCTTTCACTGTGCTAACAAAGTCGATCTGCGTGATGTAACCGTCTCGGAGGTCGACGACGATTTTGGGAACGGATGCGCGACCGAAAACGACAGCGCCGGCTCCGTCCACGCGGGAGATGTAAAGAGAGGTATCATCTACCTCGGCTTGCTTCATGATTGTCGTGGCGACACGCCCGAGAATGCGAGTGGTGCGGTCTTCGACCTTGGACGAGTCGAAAGAGATTTTGCCAACGACGTGGGCATGCAAGCCCGACGCCGACATATCGACGATGGAGATAGATGAAATATTGAGATTCATGGCCTGCCGCGCATACACGACAGGAGCGTTAGTCTTGACGACATGCACGCCGGTGAGAGACGCAACAACACAGAACGCGACGAGAGTGCCGATGATCAAGGGCCATTTCAAGCAGCGCAGCAAACGCACGAAGAAGCACTGCCTGCGCACATTTCGCGGCGCAAAGTACGACTCGTCAAAGTCGTCATCATAGTAGCCGGGAGAGTAAGGAGTATGGACGAGAAGAGTCGACGCGTCGTTCGCCTTTGGAGAGAGGTTGGCATACGGCGGCGGAGAGCCTCGGGGAATATCGATCGAGAGTCGCGGAGGTCCGGAACGACTGGAGCCGCTGGAGACGGCCGGGTCCGGAAAGCTATTCTCAAACGTGACCTTCGCCATTGTGCTTTTTGCAAGAAGCAAAGCAAAAGGCTGACGAAAACGTAGAAAGAAGGACTGAAGCCGTATATGCAACGGATTGTCGGAGTGGCGATGGAGATGGAACCAGAGTGGGTGACGATCTCCATAATTTTATCGCGTAGCGTACGCAATGCGTTCTAGACTGACAGCACGAGACCCTCGGCCAGGCCATTCCAGGCAGCGGGCCCAAAATAGTCCGGGAACGGCGAAATTCGCTTAGCCGTTATTTTGGATTTATGCGCTTGAGAGCGCACGGTCGACCGCGTGACGCTTTTCTCGCTATGACGTATTTACGCACGATAACTTCCCAAAGCAAAGTAGTGGCTTTCTCTTCATTCTTCAATACAGAAAGCGAAGCAAAGCAAAGTAAAGCTAAAATTTGGAATAAGGCGTCGCAAAGACGAAGTCAGATAGCCCGGCGGGCTTGGGCTGGTGGCTGCAGAATTGCGTAGAGGACGGGGAGCACACAAAGTCACGAACGCCAGGGGTAGTGTGACTCAACGAGAACTCAGCCCCGGAAAAAAAAATCGCAGTTGTCAGGATCGTCCGTCGTCAACAATTTTTTTTTCCTTTAAAGTACACGGTCAATTACGATCAAGACATTTCTGGCCGGATCTCCCTTTGCTCTGCCTGCTCTGATTTTCGTCTGCTGAGGTGTGTTTGTCGTACCGCGCAGCCTAGTCTCCCAGTCAAACTGTCCGAACTACAACATCCATCTGACAGTATGGCTCCCCATGCCATTGCTCACTCCATGAAGAACTCCCTCCGGGCGCTGGCGTCTTCTTCTGCCGCTCGGTTCTCCACCACGGCGGCCGTTGCCGGCGAGCACGCATTTGCCGGCAGTGCGCCGAAGCCACGTCATCTGATGTCAATAGGCGACCTTTCGTCTTCCGAACTCGAGTATCTCGTCAACAAGGCTGCACACTACCGGCACCTGATCAAGACGAACTCGCTGAGCACCGAGCCGGACCGCCTTCCTCTGCTGGGACACACCGTGGCAATGCTCTTCTCGAAGCGGAGTACGCGGACGCGTGTGTCTTCCGAGGTCGCCATAAATTACCTTGGCGGGCACCCAATGTTTCTCGGAAAGGAAGACATCCAGCTGGGCGTGAACGAGTCCCTGTACGACACGTCTCGCGTGATTTCTTCGATGACTTCGTCAATTGTCGCGCGAGTTGGCCCGCATAAGGACATCGAGGACCTGGCCGCGGCGTCATCGGTCCCGATCATCAATGCCCTCAGCGACAAGTACCACCCGCTGCAGGCGATTGCCGACTTGCTCACGATCAAGCAGGCGTTTCCGACCCTGCAAGGTCTGAAGGTGGCGTGGGTGGGCGATTCCAACAACGTGGTCAATGATCTCGCCATGGCGTGCGTGAAGTCCGGCGTCAGCGTGTCGATTGCGACGCCGGCGACCCACCCGGTCGGCGTTGAGATATCTACCGAGGTGTACGATGCAGCCGCCAGCAGCGATGCCGTGCTGTGGGTTGGCAGCGACCCGCTGGAGGCGGTGAAAGATGCGGACGTTATCGTTACAGACACTTGGATCTCCATGGGCCAGGAGTCGGAAAAGCAGCAGCGGTTGCGGGACTTTGCGGGCTACCAGGTCAGCTCGGAGCTTGCCGCGAAGGGCGGCGCCAAGCCGCACTGGAAGTTCATGCACTGCCTGCCCCGAAAACCGGAGGAGGTCACGGACGAGGTGTTTTACTCCGAGCGGTCGCTTGTGTTTGACGAGGCGGAGAACCGGCTGTACGCGATGCTGGCTGCCTTGGAGGGGTTCGTGCTAAAGAAGGGTGTGCTGACAGAGTAGTGTCATGTGTGTGCGCCTGTATCATATAAAATATAAAGATATAAATCTTATAATGGATATCTTTATTGCTGTGGTCTATGAGCAGCAATGGTCTAACTGAACTGCATTGATTCGCCGTTTCTAAATTCTTTCGTCGAGAGGCAAAAGCATGTATGCAATATCTATCTAAAAGACGCACCCATGCTCTATTATTAAAAAAAAAAAAAAAAAAAAAAAAGAAAAAAGAAATCAAAAGGAAGGAAAGGAAATGGAGAGAAAGGAAAAAGGAAAGGAAAATTAAGAAATAAGATGGAAAGGAAAACAAAAGGAAAAGAACAGAAAAGAGAAAAATACTGCAAAAATATACAAACTACCGAATGCATAATTACCCGACACTTTCTCATCGATTAACCAGCTCACCATATCCCTAAATCTACAATCTATACCCCCATGACCGATATCCCATATCATGACATAACAAGACCACATTTACAAAATCAATGTCATACATGATTTGTATAAAATTAACATGAATGCATAAAAAAAACCGACATGCATGACTCCTAGTTCGCGTACTTCGAATGAGCGCGCACTTTGTCACCCAGGTAGAGCAAGATGATTGGGATCAGGACCATGGCCGACGAGATGGCGGCGAGGATGGTCGAGCCCAGAGCGACGGGGAACCTGCCGCCGATCGAGCTGAGGTTGACAAACAGGTCGCGGGCAAAGAGCGGGAACGAGGCGGCAAACACCGCGCGGAAGAAGGCGTTGCCGGCGAAGACGGACGCGAGGAAGCGCGGATACGACATGCCGAGATACGCAAAGATGGTCTGGAAAATAAGAAAGCCACCCATGGAGAAAATACCGCTGCCGATAACAGGCGCTATCCAGTGGATCGACGGAGAGGACGTCCATCCAAAGATGAGCATAGAAATAGGCAGAAGGGGAGAACCGATCAGGCACACGCGGAAGACAATCTCCGGAGGAGCGCCGTTCTCGAGACGCGGGTTGGTGTAGTAGTACAGAATCGCACAGTAGAACACGCAAACAACCAGGGTAGCGATAAAGATACCGAAATACGCCAAGCCGTTCTCGATCAAATTAAAGTGGTGGATTCCCTGGAATACCATAGGGAAAGCCTCGAAAAACGTGTACATGATCGCATAAATCAGAGCCGTATAGCAGTTCAAGAAGAAAATGCCCGGCTCCCGAAAACCGATGATGAATGGACGTACGAACGAGTTGTAGCAGAATTCTTTCATGTCGATATTGACGTATTCGAGCTCGGATTTCGCCATAAAGTTCTTGTTGCCTGTCGAATTTCGCAATCGCCGTGCCCGACGGTACAGGATAGTATCGGCGGACGTCTCGGGAAAGAAAAAGAGCATCGTGCAGAACGACAAGCCCGAGAACCAGCATAGCAGCCAGAACGTCCACCGCCAGTCCTTGACCTGCGCCATCACACCGCCAATGAACGGGCCCAGGACCGGGCCAAGAGTGGCGGCGGCCGCCCAGGACGCGAGACCGTAAGGAAAGTACGTAGGGTTCATTACGTCGCCGATGCAAGCGGCTCCGACGACCAGTGGCGGGGAGGAGACGAAGCCAGTGATGGTACGGAGAACGAGAAGGCTGGCGAGATTGTTCGAAAGGGCGGTTGGAATTTGGAGAATGACGAAAAGGAAGAGAGATGGCATGATAGTCCAGTTGCGACCAAAAATAGGAAACTCGGACATTGGACCGTATAGCATTGGCCTAATGCTGTCAGTTACTCCGGGGCCCATATATGCCGCAAGAACGCAGGTATACTCACGATATTCCATATGCAATCACGTAAACAGAAAGAGGAAGGGCAGCAGCAGTCGAACCCATATGAAACTCCTCCATGAGCTCCTCCACGCCTGGCGTGTATATTGAAGAGCCAATGTAGACGGCAGACGTGAGAAAGCCTACCTCGAGCAACACAAACGACTTCATGCCGGTAGACCAATTCTTCGGATTTTCGGGGTCGTCGGGACCGTACCAGTCGACAATGATCACGTCTGGCGGATACTCTGTCTGCTGCTGCACCTGCTGCTGTTCGTCGTCATCACCGCTGTCGTTGGAGTCCACATCCTTCTCGCCAAGGGCGTCGCCCACGGATGCGGACGGTGCAGACGACGACGAAAGCAGGGACCGCTCACCAGCTGTCTTTTCGACGTCTCCAGGCCCGCTGGCGACGTTCACAATAGGCGATGCGGGGCTGTTGGCGTCAATTGCTTCAGAGCTAATGTCTGGAATGACGAAGCCAGGCTCCTGCTCTGGGTATCGAAAGAGGCGGCCGTTGGACAGGAGGTGAATTATATCACCACCCCAGCTGCTGCGAATTATATTCATGATGTGCTAGAGAGATGGTGAATTGATGATATGAGAGAATGCAGAAAGCAACACATCAGGACATGAGTGCAGTTATATGGCAATTGCCACCGGCATGGGTATCATTATTATCACTGAACGAACAGTGGCCGAATAGGGACAGGCGACGTCAGAGCACCGCCCCCACCACGACAGGAGAAACGAGGCGGAATGGACCGCAGGACGCCGCCTTGGCCACTGTGGGACAAGGACCAATCCCAGGTCGTCACATTTCCGGCCGACGAGGCAAGGTCATTTTCGCAAGGTGTGGGCCAATTTCGCAAGGCTGCGACTTTCGCAAGGTGCGTGTGCGACTTGCTGCTTGTGGCTTGTGCTGGGACAACGCCCCTGATGCCAGAAGACAATGTTTTGCCTCAGGGCCTGAGCGGGGATTTTGGGACGATTTTGGCATTTGCCATTTGTTTTGCTGCAAAAAAACAAACTCAGGGGGCCGGCCATCCCTTGCTTTTGTATTCCCGAAGCCCCGAATGACTCATACTATTACTCATTACCATACGCTTGTTCTTCTGGGCTGCGATACACCCGGCCGGCTACACCAGACGAGGCTCTACTCTTGTGATCTATTCAGCCCAAAACAAGCCTCCTTCTACTATTAGTCTTGCCTTTTTTTCGGGAATTGGTAAACATAATTAGACTTCCATCACGGTGACGTGTGACGCGCCTCTGGCAACCAACTGTCTACCACTGCGCATAGTGCGTCAGGAATGGCATTGACTCACCGAATTTCTGGCGTAATAGCTCAAATAGCGGATGCCAAAAAATGGCTTCTAAGTTATCCTATCATCTTATCGTACCGTAGCTCTCCCTTCATTCAATAAACAAATCCCGTCAAGGCTTATCAATGCCTGTATTTTCCGAAAAACCACCTTCGCGTCGTCTGTCCCATCCCATCCTAGTTACGGCTGTGTCTTTTGCCGTCGTCGCTGTACGGCGACCGCTTGCCCGCGGCCCTTGCGCATTTCCGAATGTCTGCCCCTGCACGTTTCCGCAGGTCGGTATCCGCGATGCGTCCGCCGCGATAAGCTCAGGCTGACCGGCTTGCCTGGTGTCGGCGTTGGTCCGTTTGGTGTCGGAAGCTCCGACCAGCTGTTCGTGGTAGTTGGCAGCCAACAAACAGCCTGTGCTTTCAACATTCTATCGAGCCCCTCTTTTGTGAAGGACGGCTCCGTCCGTAGATTATTATTCAGATCCCGCTCGGTCGTCGATTTGTGACATAGAGCAGCTTCGATCAAATCAAGGTGTCCCGAGACGCCTTCTCCCGCTGGCTGACCTGCGCCGTCATTGACGCGCTCTTGTGGTTAGCCTCGTTTGCGTAGGATGTAGATGTCTTCGACCTTTTCAGCACGCTCTCGTACTGCTCAGCTTCGACGACGCCATAGAGATATGACTTCGAGCTCCTGCGAGAGGCGCCCGCAGGCCTCGTTGATCTTATGGTCGAGTCGGCCCTGCAGACGCTTGATTTCGCAGAGCTTGGCTTCATGATAATGCGCGTCCACGGCTTCTTCTCGTAGCGCAGAGAGTTCATGATCTCGAGCATGCCTTCCCGTGGCGTCCTCGGCCGCCGAACTCGCCGCGCGCGCGGCCAATTAATCCTCGTTCGGCGCCGGCGGCGGATATCCGGCGCCTTGGATCAGCGACTGCCGACGCACGCGACTGGCCCGCAGACTGGGGATCTCAAACTGGTCGTGCCGACTTGGCCATCTCAGCTGGTCATCATGGCTAATACCGAATAAAACACATGCGAACGAGCTATCCAAAAACAAAGAATGCCCCGAAAGGACCCAACTGGCTCTGGGTTTCCCAATCTCTTGCTCATACGCCGGCTGGCGCGTTTAAACATGGCAGGTGGAGGCGAAAGTAGTGTTCCAGTTCTAGAAAGATGGGCTGCGTCACGTGCGACATGGCAGCTCCTGAGTTGGCCCTGCAAAAAAGCTTAGCCCGGGCGACAATGCGCCCGTGCCGGCGCGGCGCGGGCGGTTATGGCACATCTGCCGCGCCGCGTGCGGTTTGCGCTGCAGGACCAAGCCTTTTGTGTTCTTGGACGGTTCCTGCCGCAGGCCTTTTGGCTGTCGGCAAGGTTGCTAACCACGACCCGACAAACGCGACGCTCCCGTCGTCCCTGCCTCTCTGCCTGCCCCCGGAAGGGGAGCCGGCCGCAGCCTTTGACGCTGCGGGACTGAGGTGCGCTGCGGGCTCTGCGGTGGCTGCTCCGGCCCGGCAAGGCCTGCATCCGCGGACGCCGCCCAGCCGAGCGCGGCGGGGGAAAGGCCGTGGGTTAGGGCACGCCTGTCCGGTGGCTATCAGTTTGTGCTCGTCCTTTTTGTTTGTCGCCATCGCCAAATCCAGTTCAAACCCCGTCGCCAATATTCCCTCGCCTGCCCGCCAAGCCCTGCCTTCCTCCCGCCTGGCCCCCCGCTCCCCCGTACCTGCAATCCGCCCGGCATGAAAAAGGCCCTCGCGCGTCTGCGGCCGTCGCTGTCCGCGCTCGCGTCGCCCCTCTCCGGCCACGACGAGTTCTACATCCTGCTCGACGAGCCCCACAGAGTCTGGGCGCCGGGCGACTCGGTCTCGGGCACCGTCGTGCTTGACCTCCCCAAGCCCATCCGCACGTCGCAGATCCGCCTGCGCTTCGTGGGCCAGCTCACGATCCGCAACCCGGTCGTCAAGGGTCCGTCCTTCCGCCATGTCCTCTGCCACGAGGAAATCGTTCTCTGGGACGGCTTCGGGGCGGACTCCATCGCGCCAGCACCAAGCTCCACGGACCTCTCGTCCTCCGAGTACGAATCACAGCAGCCATCGGTCTCGCGGGCGTCGACGCTCGACGGTGGCAGCATCAGTAGCGGCAGCGTCACCGACGAGAGCTCCAACGCCAACCAGCAACCTAGACGAACACGACCCTCCCGCCGCGAACGACTGTTCAACATCGTCCGACCATCCTCGTCGTCCTCTCTCCCTACAACTGCCGCCTTGTCTTCTTCCACCTCCTCGGACTCGTCCGTCCTTCGACTACCTCGCGGCGAGCACACATTCGCCTTCATGTTCGAGCTGCCCACAAAGGGACTCATGACGTCCCTCGAGTTTGAAAAGGGCGCCATCGTGTACATGCTTACTGCATACCACCACCGACCGGGTCCCCTACCGCCAGTTACCGCGCAGAAGTTTGTCCCCGTGCAATGCCCGCTCGACATCGCCGACCTGCCGCCGCCGAAGCCGTCCATGCTGTCCGTCGAGATAAAGAAGAAGAACAAGCGGCGGGAACGCGGCACGGCAACCGCAATAGTTGAGATTCCGTCCGTGGGCTGTCTTCGCGGCGACCTCATTCCGGTCAAAATCACAGTACGGCACGTCCGGGAAATCCGCAATGTCACAGGCATAGTCGTAACGTTCCTGCGCATATCCCGGGTCTGTGCCCAAGATCTGGAGCCACTCTCATTCCGCAAGGACCTCGTGCAGCTTGTCGCGCCATTATACATCGATGCCGCCACACTCACAACTACCGTCACAGCTAATATTAGAGTCCCGACCGAGATATTTCCTACGATAGATGAATATCCCCTGGTCGCTTTCAAATACTGTCTTGAGGTTGTTCTGGATTTTTCTGGCAAGGCGGAGCTACCTCTCGCGCAGAACATCATGCACAGTGACGGGTCAGTCAACCCGGCGGATATTTTGTCTCGCCCGTATGTCGACACCGAGGAGTTGAAGCGGACAAAGGGCGTCGTGAGTTTGTGGACGGAGGTTGTTGTGGGCACAGAGAGCTCAGAGCAGATACGGACGCGGGCAAATGCCCAGCGTTCTAGTCGTCGGGCTAGTCGTGTACTTTCGACGACAGCATCGAGTACTCCTGCTGCTGTCCACTCCGCTGATGCTGAGACACTTCCTGTGGCGGCGGCGTCGTCGTCGTCGGCACCACAACCGCGGCCCAGCGAGCCATCACCTCCTTCGCCAGTGCTCCATGCAGAACCTCCGACTGAGGCCCCAGAATATTCACGTCCCGAACCCTCCTTACTTCCGCACCTTGGCCTTGATCCTGAACATTTTGAAGACTCAGTCATCATCGCCGGTCCACCTCCGCGCGACTCTTCTGTTTTCATCCCGCCACCGCTATTCCGAGAGGGCGAATCCGAGAAGGAGCGTATGCAGCGGTTAGAAGAGGCGTTATTGCCGTCCGAGCCGCCGACGATGTCAAACGCCGAGACAGGCGCATCGTCGTCCTTTGTTTTGTCCGTGGTTGTTCCTACACTTGATGAGCTGGAAGGAGCTGAGGCACTGAGTATAAGCGAGCCGTCAGGTTCACAGAGTTCAGCAGTGGAAGTCAGCGATAAGCTGGAACAGGAGCGGGCAAGACTATTGCAACATGCCAGTGCGCCCCCAGACGAAAGTAGCAGTGAAACGCTACCCGCAGCGACTGCTTTGGACGTCCCTACTGCTCCCCGGAGGCGAGAGGTAGAGGGCATCTATGAGGACGACGTGGAGGAGCAGACGCAAGTGCAAGCACAAGCAAGCTCGACCTTCTCAAGGCCGCTAGTTGGGGGGCGTTCAGACGACGCATGGGACGAAGACGAAGACGAGACAGAATGGGTGCCGGTTTACTCGGCCAATGCGGACGAGGCTGTTGTTTCCATGGGCGGATATGACAATCTGTGGCTTGGTGGTTCGTCGACCCCAGTACCCTCGATGGCAGGTCCGTCTGAAGAAGCTGTGGATAACGATGAGGCCTCGTCACAAAATGAGACCCTTCTATCCCACCAGCGCCTCGCAGTTGCTATATGATTTAGCAAAAGCTGAGAGGTGTGTATTATCTACATTTTATATATATTAAATTTTTATGTATGTCCTTATAATTTTTTTTTGGGGGGGAGGTGTGGATAGAGTCTTCTGGGAACGCTTTATGGATACGAGTTTTGTTTTAATTTCCGTTATTTTGTTTTGCTTTTTGGTAGGTGTGCAATCCGGTTGTATTTTTTTTTCTGTTTCTCCAGTTATTTTGCGACGTTTGCCGCAGAAGAGATTGGTCGTGGTTTTCTGAATTTTCTTTCATTGTTTTACTGGACGTCGGAGTTTATTTAATTATGTCTTTGTTTCTTTTATGAACAAGTGAAATATTATTTTGCCTTTGACAGCTCTATAACAGACAAAACCAAGTAGAACAAAAAGAGATCCAGGTTTTATTACGTCACGCTTACGACTTGACTTTCTCCTCGTCGACGTCGGGAACAATGAACGCACCGCCGAGCAGGATCGCGGGCTCGTCAATGTTGTTGTGCTCGTAGCTCAGCACGCCGATGGCGCCGGCCTCGAGCAGGAGCGCCGGGTTCGTGTCGATGCTCTTCTTGACCCACCGCATGGCGAACGACCGCAGGATGTGGCCGTGCGCGATGACGAGCACGTCCTTGCGCGCGTCGTGCTGGTGCGTGCGCTGGAGCTCGTGGATCTCGGCGATGACCTCGTCGAGCCGGGCCGTGACCTCGTCGGGGCTCTCGCCGTTCTCGCACCCGTCCGACCAGATGCTCCAGACCTTTGCGTCCTTGCCCGCGTCAGGGTCGGCCGGCCAGTCCAGCCCGCGCTCGGTCCGGAGCTTGCGGATCTGGCCGGTCAGGAGACCTTCGTAGTCGCCGTAGTTCCACTCCTGCACGCGGTCGTCGGTCACGACCCGGTCCTTCCCGCACGCGTCCTCGCCCATGAGGAGCTCGAACGTGCGGCGGGCGCGCTGGCGCGGCGAGATGTACACGCGCAGCAGGTGCGTCGGGTCGATCAGCCGGTCCTTGCCGACGAGGGCCCGGCCGGTCGCGAACACGCGGCGCTCGCCGTTCGCGGTCAGCGGCAGGTCGGTGTAGGACGTGTGTTGGCCGGATAGGGACCACTCCGTCTCGCTGGCCGCCGAATTTGCATGTCAGAACGGCGGGGCATTCAATTAAGTAAACCAACTCGCGGCAAACGCATACCCATGTCTCGCAATAAAAACTCGGGGGGTAGCCATCTTGTTAAAAGTCGTTGAAGAAAGTCCTATTCTCGCACCACTGGGTCTTGAACGAGACTGAAACCTGGCAGATGCCCACAGCTGTTAGAACTCAATTGCGCTTAGAAAACAGGAGAACAGGCACACAATTACAGTATGCAGACCAGAGAGTCGATTATGTCTCTGGCGGCGAACTTACGAGTGTCCAGAGAAAAGAACGGCAATGAATGGAAGGGAGGTGATACGGAAGCTGCGTAGAGAGCCGCGACAGTGTTTTAAGGCCCGGCAACAACCGAGCCGCGCGCCTCGACGTCATTTCAACAACACCAACAACTACCAGACACTCCACGATGCATATGACTGAATTTTACTGCAAACTCAATGTAGCTTTCTCGGCTTTCTTTGTCACTATTTGTCAAGCCTGAAAGATCGTGATGGCCTCTCGCCCCGGCTGGAGGGACTGTGGCCAGAAATCACTGACCCGCCCCCTGAACAAAGTCACACCCGGAGTACACCCGGAAGGTGGGGGTTGAAAAAACTATACTGAGCTGCTTACCGTCGGTTTAGATAACCATTACGTGTGTTTTTGGCGCCTGCTATGGGATTATTCATATAACTGCTGAGCATTGTACGATTGTATGGAATTTCTGGCTCTTCTGGCGCATACAGCTGTGACCGGCAGACGGATACCCACTCGGGTTAGAGTACCACGATCGTGTACAAGACTAATTCGCTGCAGAGTCGAAGCAGTTCAAGTTCACAGGCATGGATGTATGTTGCCCTCTCAGGATTATATGCTAGTCTGGCATCGCGAGCGCTAGGTTCATATAACGATGCCTCTCAGTTGAATGGCTTACTGTATTCCAAGCTGCGCTCGTCAAGGTGACCCTCATAGTATTGCATGTCCATACTAGAATTAGTTTCAAGATGCCTCTGCGGTTGCATACTGTTCTGACACTACAGTTTGCAGGTTCGACTTGTTGCGCAAGTTCTTCAGAGCCATGGCACTCGGAGCGCTGCTTTGCGTGGAATTGTTATCAGTAGCATATATTCGGCCAGATGTACCCAATTTTGCGCCTCCCATCGTGCTGAGAACAGACCAGAAGGTAGTAACCTCATTTGTTCGTCATAGAAGCAACTATTTTTTAATGCGGCGGAGCAATAATTCCTTGGACTGTACGATTTTCATGTTGGTTATGGTTTCCTGTACATAATTGGCATCGCGTTCAGATTACGGCATGCGCACAGCCATGATCACTGAAATACGTCACGATAACCTCTCGTTTCACTTTTATTTGGATACAAATGTTGGCAGTGCTGTTAAAAAAAATGTCTATAATAGATAGAAAGTAAATAGTAATGGCCATGAAATCCAACAAAAATAGCAAAAAACACTACGCCGTGTTCCAGTTCTTATCAAAAAGTAGGCTAGTTTCAGTTGCAGTCTCTCGACCGACTATCCTCTACTCGGTTTTGTTCCCCCTCTCGTCTGCGGATGCATCACTAAGAGCCTTGATAGATAGTGTTGCTTAACGCTTTTGCCGAACTGGTCCCACACAATAGCAAAGTCGTCTAGGCATACGCTTGCTTAAACAGCGGGGATATTAATCGAAAATCGTTTACATGCCCAATAAGGGAAAACAATGCAAGCACGTGACAGCGTGTAATTTTAAAGTCTGCTTTTGTCAACCTCCGAACTAATAATGTGAATTCCAATCCCAAATCTTTTGACCACTCACCGGCACTCCGGCCAAACTTGCAAAAAAAGAATGCACAAGCAAGCTCCAAATAAAAAAGAAGAAGAGCACCTACGATTCCAGCGTGGTCTCCCACCGCAGTACTAAGTAGGCCCAAAGGAGCTTAGCTGGTGTTGATCGGACGGGTAACTGCGAACTACCTTGGTATGGCCCTTCTTGACGTCTGTTGTTTGTTCCTCACTTTTATCACCCTCCATTCTGCCCTTTCTGTGGC
>JAKTPS010000155.1:0-31925 GCA_030556275.1 Lipomyces sp. NRRL Y-27488 | reverse complement strand
CCATGGCGACTATTTTGAAGTGCTTGGCAGCGGTCGAATCAAGGCGGACGCTCTATTCATTAGTCCTCCGTGGGGTGGACCTGAGTATCTGAATCAGGATGTCTTCGATTTGCATAATATGGAACCTTATGGCCTGTGGGTGTATTTGCCTTTGCATCGGAGTGTAATTGCGAACTGATCAGAAACAAAACAGACACACTATTATGGATACTGCGCGACAGGTGTCGCCAAACATGGCTGTTTTTCTACCCCGAAACTCCGATATCGATCAGATACGGCTTGATGCGGAGCAATCTCACGACGACAAAGTGTTGGTGTCGTATATGCACGCGTTTAGGAAGTGCAAGGTCAGTTAATCCTTTACAAGCTTTCCACTTGCTCTTTTGCAGACCTGTAAGAAATTGCGCTGACACGTGCTACACTACTAGGCGATTTGTGTATATTACGGCGAATTAGCAGTACCGTACTCCACAAATTACACGGTTCGGTGACAGGATTCAATAGTCCGAAAGGTGGATAGTATTTCCTTTCCGCTTGAACTTATTGCATTTTTTGATTACGGCTCGACGTCCTCTCTGCATATGGTCCCGATGACGTAATTGGTACAGATTGAGCTTGTGGAAATTGTTGTTATTCCAACAGAGCGTCCACCCCTCAAAGATTCAATCGACCAGTGGTCGATTCTATAATTATTCGGACACTTTTTGTTTATAAAGCATCGATAATCTACTAATTACTATCGGCTAAGTGCAAAGCACTAATTTGCAATACAACTAAGAAGCTCCATTCTTCTCGCTCTTTAACATTGATGAATCTCATCTATGTTCTTCAGCTACGTTACCAGACCTGAGCACATTTTGTTCATAATTCCGCTCTGCTGTCATATTTTCTACATTAATTCATAAGTTGGCTTCTCAGACCGTTGATGACGTTGTGTTAATAGAGATTATATGCCCTTACATACCAAGATGAGTCGGTATTGACTCAATAAACGCCAAAGTAACTTGCAATTAGCCCTTCTCCGCTGGTATGGTCAAAGTTTGGACACATATTTACTCGCGTTAATATGTAAGATTATATATATCCTTCTGTCAATATTTGATAGACCAAATACAGGAAACACTAGTCAAATTGTCCATTTAATGGTATCCATAAAACAAACTTGGTCAACCCTCTGCTGAATATTTCTCACTAATTATTAGCGCCTTAGCAATCCTAATACAAGTTCAGATACCTCATCGTATAGCTCTCGAATGAAAAACATAATGAGCTCGTACAATGTAAGACGGGTGTGAGCGAGTTGTGGACGGCCAGCTGCGGCGACAGTGTCGACACGGCGCCTGAAGTTCTGCTGGAACATCTCCCGTGAGTGTTGTACGTCAATTTGTTGCGCGACGGACAAGTGACGATTGCGAACATAATTAGGATCGTGACCTTGATTGTGTGTGATATTGTAACCAAGATGATATTGGATTGGTGTGTGCCCCAATTCAAGCATACCTGGTAATAAACTTGCAGTGTGGATGATCTCAGACGGATCAGGCCCAAAAGAAGAAAACGAGACCACAGGGGATAATGGAGAGGAAACTTCAGAGGGAATAAGATCGGAAGTGAACAATGTTGGGCCATCCTCAATGAAAGAAGAAACAAACTCGGATGAATGCGCTGACGACGGATACAGATCTGCGGGCAAAGCTGGGCCCGCGGTGCTCGCTGGCACTGCAACAGTCGGCGAATCCGCGAAAGGATTTGGAACTGCTATTGAGCACAAAATAACAGGCGAAGATGTTATGAGACGATCGTCAGCGTCAAACCTAGCACTAACAGAGGAAGTCGCACCAGTGCCAATGTCGGTTGATACAATTTCTGACGAATCTCCCGCAAACCCAAAATCTATGCATTCAGTCAAAGATTCTATTTCCGGGGTGATTGAATGGCCCGGTGACGACTCTGGCTCTGTCAATGCGTTCAATCCTCTCGCTATACGAGCTTCAAAGTATTGCAGGGCGGCAGAAAGCAACACATCTTCGACGGAAATAGGCTCTAATGCGCGCATTTCAATTTCACCGGCAGCTACAATATCCTCTAAAATGCTCCACAACTCTGTGATATCAATCTCCGAATCAGAAGAATTTTCCTCGTCTGCGCTATCGTTCTGATCTTCCGGTGCCTCCGATTCAAAGTACTGACGCACATTATCATCTGACGCAGCCGAAAAAACAATTGGCGATCGATTGATAGATGAAGGTGAGAAGGGCCGATGAAGACCAGAAATTGATTGAGAAAGATAAGCCGGAAAGGCAGCAGAAAATGTAGACGAAGAGGTTAATGAATTAAAGGACGGTAATGCCATCAAAAGCTCTTCAAGACGGATCACTGGAAACTCACTGCCTCTTGGCTTGAAGATATCAACAATATTCAAATCGTCAACCTCTCGTTCGTACTCCACGTGGTTATTCTCATTGTTCTCGTTTCGCACAAGCTCTGTTTCTACAATGTGAGGCGAAGACGGCGATAACGGAGACATTGCGTGACGCAAAATGTTTTTCGCTTCAGTATCGTCTTCAAATGCAAAATAATCGCTAGTCACACCAACAAGTTGACTGAGAATATATAATTCCGCATCAGTCAGATTTGGAAAAAGAAACTGCTGGATCCATCTTCGGCTCTTAAACGGTGCAGACTCGATTAGCCCTATTTCTTGCAAAATTAACTTGATATTGCGGATTCGTTGCTCAGTCGAGTAGGTCTCGTGGCTCTCTTCCTCTTCATTCAACTCGGGAAGTGGCTTCGGCGATGTGTTCATCTTGACTTGGGAGATTCGTTCAACTCCAATGGCAGTAAATGAGGAACAAGAGTGAATGGTCACGGCGAAGGGACATTAGCTATTTATTAGCAAGTGATAATATCAGGGCACAACACTAAAAACCATTCTGGCATCAAGTGGAATACGAGCTGGCGATATCACATCTCTTCTACATCCAGCACATCATGATGCGCACGTGCGCGAGATATCACTATTGCGCTTGATCATCTAATTCGATAATATCCCTATAGTAGTAGCTTCAAATAAACCTTCAGATCAACTACCATCATTATTCGATGAACGATCATTCGTTATATTGGGTATTGAGCAAATCGGAATAGCACCACGATAATATACGATTAGCAGAGTGTTCAGAGACTTCAAGCATGTACAGCAGCTCAAGTTAAGATACGTAGACAATTCCCATGCTTTCGAGCTGCGCTATCACTTTCTATAAAACACTAGGAGGGTATGATTGTTATTGTCTTCGCATTCATTATGTGCAAGTTGTTCCTGCTCTGAAAACCAGGGCAAATGTAGTATTACCCGGATTGATTGTCACATGCCCTGCAGAATTTGTTTAGGGCTTCTACGGAAATACATTCCTATCTTCAATTCAGCATCAAAGTATCCTAGTCGGTCCCGAAAATGACAGATACAGCTACGTGCTTGCAATCTGCAGACGAATTCGATAGCTCGCGTGGCAGTATTGTAGCTGTTTATCACCAATTACTCACGTCATCAGATTCGACACCTCAACCTACTGCACAAGAAATTCTACGAATCCAGCTGGCTCGACCATTATCATCTACACCGTCATCGGCGTCTATTCTACGAAGTGAAGATACTACCTCAGCCGATTATCTTTCTTCGTTACGCACGCATTTACAGACAGTCCAGCATAACGTGAACGCCTTCTTAACTGCTCGTATAGAGAGTGAGAGCATCGAAGACGCAGGCGCAAGAGAGGATGAAGAGCAAGCTGAAAGACTTGTTTTGGATGGTGAAGTTGGGTTGGACGAAGAGGAGGAATACGATGACGGTGACCGATAGTTGATAGTAAAGTCAAATGCAATAACTACTATAAATCCTATAAGCCAAAGGATCAGTTCTGCAAAATGCAAGATCGCGCAATGTGTTCACTGGCGGTAACTGACTAGTTTAATGTACTGTACAGTACAGTATATCGAAATGGATCATGTTCAATCACCACCTGTTGTTCCTACATATTATGCGCATTCACGACCGACTCGGCAAATGGTGTGCTTGTATTCATAACAAGTAGTATCAGTTAAGGTTTGATTATCGAAACAATCCCCACAAACCGGAAATAGCTTAATCCATGCCATTCAGAATCATTCGATTTACTTGCCCGTCTTCTACCCTGACACCTCCGAGTTGCACCGAGATATGACGATTGACATTTGATTCAGAAGCCCACTGCCAGTGACGACAATGACTACGGCTTTCGCTCGACTACCTGCAGAACTGCATCTGAAGATCCTTGACTACGCGCATTCCAACCGGCCACTATACCGCTCAGACTGGTGCTACGTTTGCCGTGAGTGGAGAGATATTATCCAGAAACAACTCTTTAAGCGCGTTGTCGTGGTTGTCGGCGGCACAGGTGAGGGCCTTGGCCCTGCATCGTCGCGATTGTTAGGCTCGCTACCCCCGTCATCCCTGCTCGTCCCACTGGCCGTGAGTGGGAGGAGGCGACGAAGACAAAATGTCCGACATGTACTGGAGATTGTTCGCTCGCATCCTCATATTGCGCTCTCGGTCGCTTCCCTCACCGTGCGGTTTGCTCATGACGCGCCGCCCGAGGTGCTTGTGGAAGAATTTCCATCTTTTCTTGAGCTTCTGCAGATCATGGCTAGTGTCACACTTGTCTCGCCTAATTCCAATGGGTTTGACGTGCGCATAATCGGAGGATCGGACCGATACCCCACGCTGGCGTTTGAAGCGCCTGCTTCTTCATCTGCAGTCTTTGCTGCTTCTACGGCCGAAGTACTTCCACTGCGGCTGCCTATATCGTCGAATTACCAGTCGCTGGCTGCGCGTGGCGTGCAACGTGTCGAGATTCATACGGTGCTAGCGCAGAATATGCTCTTCGACCCCGTCGACCTACCCTCTTTACTACAAACCTATTTCCCGGACGCGACCACACTTGTGTATTCTCTCGTGGCTTGCTGTTTGCCCCGCGCTCTTGCGCATGCAATGTATCCCTCGCTGCTTGTTTCTATTTCTCAAATACCGGACAGAATAACCTCCCTCGACCTCGATCTACGCACGCAGCTCCAGAGTCTTTCTAGCAGCGCCAACTACTCGTCTTCTGGTCGACATGCCACTTTTGTGGACAACTTCACAGACGAGAACACACGGCGCGCAGCTGAGATGGCGCATGCGGATGTCAACAAGAACGGTGGATCGTGGATGCCAACCATGCATTACGAATCACCTTATTACAGAGGCGGTCTAGGCGATAGACTAGGAAGAGCCATCAGGCAACGCTCGTATATACTTCGTAAACTGCGTTTGCGTGGTCCGGTGTCGTTAGAACTGTTTGAGGATCAGCGTATGAACGAGGAGAAATGTCACCGAATGCATCTGAAAGACCATGAGTGCGATTCCTCTTGTCATATACGCACTACCGGTCCTTCAAAACAAGGACGAAAGCCCGCGAAACGGAAGAAATATGCACACTCACATGAGACTCTGCGGGCTAGCATTACAGGCGGGAATCATTCTGACAGCGCTGATAATGCCTGTATCTTCTCCCACTCCGACTCCGAGGACAGAACAAGCAACCCGACTTGGCCAGAAATGGAGCATTTTGCTGTTGAATTTGAAGACCTCGACCCATTTGGCATGAGCTACCACGTGAGCGGCGACGTGCTGTTTCCTGACTACAGAGCTGCAACCTTGAAATTTAATTTTGGCGTGAAGATCCCTCCGACCATGGCAATGTCGTTGTTGACCACCGTGGGAAATGCGCAGGTACCATTCTCGTCGTACGACGAGATGAAGAATGGGGTACTGGAGAGTGCGGGCATGAGCGTGAAAATGAATGAGCTATTTTTAACGGCGTCGAAAGCGATGACGAGAATGCCAAAGATAGAGTACTTTGTACTTACAGACCGTATGGCTCCTCAGACTATTGACTTACTTTTCGGGGGGTTCAGCTGACAATCAAGGTAGAAAGAGGATCTGCGCGGCTTATATTTCAAAAGATTAAACCCACCTCTTCCGACAATAGCGCTGCCTCAGTAAATGCATATAGCAGAGCTATGCATCAGATGGCAAACGAAATGAATTCCGCTAGCGCAGTTACTCAACCTTCGAGAAAGTCCAATCATCGCTTTCATCATCAGCATAATGAGTTTACTGTTTCAACTCCGGTGATGTCAAACACGATAGGGACACCTGGTACCGCATCGGCATCACTAGGTGCTCCAGTGGCTGCGGCAGCATATCCCTCGGCGTCATCGGGATCGCATTCCTCCAACTCCAGTTTTTTGGATACTAGTTTTGCGACTCCCTATCTTGATGGTGACAACAGCCAAATGCCCGCCGAACAACTGGTGGAATCAGACTCTGAGTCAGACCTGCAAGCCAACATAACGAAGTCACTCGCCGCGGGAGGAGTCCGTCGAAAACGCCCGTTAAACTCTGTCTCACAACGTGTCAAATATACGCTCTACTTCTGCCACGGTTTTCGTCTATCGTCAAAGGTCTCGGCAGTTTGGAGGCGACGGTGGGGCGATGAGCTTTTGATACTTGACGCTCGGACAAAAAACAATTTTCAGTTCTAGATTGATAAGCATCGAGGGATGCCGCGAATTTCGGAGTTTGGCGATATGTGCTGCTCTACTATATTTATGTATGCGTTGTAGGATATGTTTTGTACGTAATAATAGCAGATATGAGTTTAAGTCCTCCTTCTTATTCGATCACTATTAGGAATACCATAATATTACTCCAATACCCGAAGCTCCAACTAGTTTAAAAATGCATGTATCCTGCATACAAACTTTCTCTAGTTAACACAATCTATTAGCTCACAGCGTATATCGTACGTACAGCTCGTCAACGAAATGAGGATGCTTAATTCCTGGCGGCCGCGCCACTTTGAAATCGTCCAAAGCCTCACGGACCGGTTTCCGCATGCGCTGTATCATGTATGCGCAAATCAGGAATCCGGTACGGTTGAACCCGTAGTGACAGTGCACGCCAATGACTCTTTCGGGCCGCACAGTAGCCGTGTCGTCGGGTACGGCTGATGAAGATGCGGGATATACTATCGAGTCCACAAGTTCTATGAATTCATCCACTTGCGCCCTGGTTGGTGGGATTTTGGAAACGGTAGGGAATTTGTGATAAGTTATTCTCGTGAATGACGTCGGATCGTATGGTGGCGCGTCGCGTGAGATGTCAATGATGTCAGTTATATCGCTATAAGTTGCTTCCAAAGCCATTGGATTCTGTTCGGCATCATCCTGTCGCAGTGTCTTCATGGCGCGAAATCGAGACCCGCCTACCACAGCAGATACGGCGGCCACACTCCGCCATTTAGCTTCGTTCTTCAGGCTCCATTTATCATCGCGCGCAGCAATATCAGCTAGTTGCCAGCTGAGTGATAGTCGTGGATCAACACACTGCACGACAAAGTCATTGATGATACCGCAAACAGTCTCGTGCGTATCGACGAGACACATGTGACCCGTGTGCGGTATGACCGTGATTTGCACGTCACTGTCATTATATGCTCTGTTCTCGCGGGCACGCATGTTACGCATGAAGTCAACGATAGCGAGTGCCGCGGCTGAGGGAGTCACTTTATCTTCCTGTCCGGCAACAAAACAGACTGGTATGTCTTGCAACGAGCCCCACTCCTCGTATGTTGGAATCTGAGCTCCAGTCGCCATTTTTAACCACACCACCGTGTCCACTTGTAAATTCCAACGCAGTTGTCTCCTGCGAACTTTCTCATCCTGGCCTCGTGCAGATGTGCTCTGCTCGTCGATGGCACCAAGCATACGCGAAACAGATGGCGACGCAAGTCCACCCTTGCGGTCATTGTATCTGAACATGTCGAATAACCCTGCCGGAAAATACTTTGCGACAATTTGCATCCTTTTAGCTTCTTGGCTCATTGGCGCTGGCGGGCATAAAGCCACCAAAGCCTTGACGCTCAACAGTCCAAGCTTTGCGATCCAAAATACTGTAGCCGTACCTAGCGAATGGCCCACAAGAACCACCTCGCGTTGCTCACCGAGTGTCATCTTTGCTGCAGTGGCGACGATTCCTGCAAGCGACTTTGTTGTGTATGCCGAGGTCGGCAATTTAGAATCATTCGCTTTAGCAACACCGCATCCTGGCAAGTCAATCGCAAGAACTTCACCATAGTACGCAAAGAAATCAACAAGCGCATCAAACTGCGCTAACTGCCCTCCAAGACCATGCACGAGAACAAACGCAGGTAGAACTGCTGGGTGAGGATTCCGTGTTGAGGCAGGCGCGACGTGGACAACGTGGACGGTCACCTGCGCAGCATTATTCGATGAAGCTAATGTTGACGACGTTAATTCAGAAGGAAGCGTAAAGGTAAGAAAACGACCGTGGCGAACAGTCAAGGGTGAATCGGACAACGCAGGATCCGATAACAACGCCCGTTCAAAAGCCGAAAGTCGGCGGGCGCGATACACCGCCGCAAAATATCCAGTCGCACAAAATGCGCCAACTACCAGCACTGCCGCCAAAACCATTCGTTGCTTTTTTTATTTTATCAAGGGTAAAATAGCAGAGTGCCGGGGAGTGAGAAAATAGAGACAAATAGCGAGAGAGACAGAGATGACAAAAGCGGAGAACCGACCGAATTTCAAGAGCGATGGTACAATGGACGGATCACGTTTCTTTTGTCCCGAAAGCATTTGAAAATCTTAATAGACAAACAACTCCCTACGACCTAAGCATGCCACCAACTAAGCCTTTCAACATCTCAATTGAGAAGAAGTTCATCCAATTCAGCAGGCAAAATATATATTTCCCTTTGGTCAAGGGCCATATAAGGGACGAAGGCGAGAGTTGTCTGCGGGTTGGGGTTTACATCATCGTATCTTCGAGCACCCAGTCGCGCGACGACGAGATACCTAGCATTTCAGAGTCGCCTACACTCGCCAACATTAATTACTAGAGCTATAGCATTGGTATCTTTGCACAATGTTACGTGCCCTAGGATGCGTATGGTTTTTTGGTTTGTTACGTCTCGTCTGTCATTTGCGAATGTAGCTATGCTGAGAACTGGTTGAGGCTAAATTACGCTAAATAGTCTGACAATGGAAGGCTGACATGGGTATTTTTTCTGATTGCAGTCGCGGAGAAACTACCATGAGATGTGAGTGGGCGATGACGACGCTGAGGTTGCTGATGATGCTGGTGTGCTATCGAAAGGAAAGCAGTTGATTGCTATTTGGCTTTGCTGTTACGTCGTTTTGGTATTATTGTTAGCTGATTCATTCGCGAAGCGGTTGTCGAACGACTAGTATGATAATATTTGGACAGTGCAATCAGCGCAATACGTATCAATTGCTGTTACATGAAAATGCCAACTCGCATCAAGTTAGCTTAACTAGTTCATGAACTGCACTGACGTTTAACAATTTTCTTTGGCGGACTGACAGTCACCCATAAAGCAACACGGTCAAGTATATATGACACAACGCACAGATAGATTATGTAATACTCTGTCATCAACTAATATTTTTTTTTCTGAATATCGTGTCATTGCTGACACGATTGCAATGAAGTGGAGTGCAACCCCAAAAATAACAGGAACGAAAATTGATAAATCTCAACCTTGGAAGGTCATTTTATGCTACTCAATTATTACTACTTCCATTGACCAACTTATTAGTACCTGTGCCAGTCAAAGCCCGTAGCAGCCCGAAAAACAAATGCAAAGCGGAGTCCAAACGATATACAACCAATGACTCTTTTGTCAAGGAAGCATGAAAATTAAATAAAAATGCAAATACCCAGACAAAGTCACATTAAGCATAAAAATCATAAACGACAATTAAAGCTAAGCCAATTACCACGTGAAGACAAAAATGAGTAAAACGAGCAACACCTATGAGACCGAAGAACAAGTGAAAGGACAATACCACTGCAGAGAGACGAACTGTGAAACAAAGGGGTCGTCCTATTATCTCCACCAAAAAATGAATTCCTCGCTTCCATTCGAAGTGCGTATGGTACATAAAGGAATATTCATGATCACGACTCAAAGACGGGGACTAATCAATCAGTTCTTGCAGAGTGATCGGCGCTGTTGACAAGCGCATAGATTTTCTCCACAACACTAGGCGGTTTTTGATATTTATCTTTGAAAAAGCCGCCACCGTAGGCTGTTGATGTTGACAAATGTCCCCTGGGCGCGTATGAAAACGACGATATCTCAGAAAGCATCGTTGGTGAGATGGAGAAACTGGCGGGATCATCTTCTGGAACCATGGCGAGGGCCGGCTCCGCTATCCTTTCGGCGTAGGTACCGCGTGCGCCGATAAAGTCTGTCGACGAATACGAGGAGGATATAGGAAGAATTGGCTTAGAATATTGCCGTTTTGAAAGAATAATAGCTAAATAACAGTCAGTATGGCAGTCCACAGCAGCTTCAACATGATTGAGGCAAAGAGTAAGCATACCCCTAAACACTACGTAGGCAATTGCCGATACAAGTAGAACGACAAAAATTAACACGGCAGAATCAAGAAGAAACCCAACGATGTTCTGGCAAATATATTTGAGAAACGACGAGGAAGATGGCGAGACAGACGAGCCAAAGGAAGAGGATGCCAGCGAAGTGTAATCCAGCTGATTAAATCGATCCCGTAGGAGGTGTTCTTGAAGGACCCGTTCATCAACAGACTCCGGTACCATGGCTGCAGATATGTTATTTCCAATAGAATGTGTCAAGATTTGGCAAAGAGAACAATGCCTGAAAAGAGGAAACTTTGTGTGTTTAAGAGAAAAGGAGTTGAGTCCCTTTTTTGATCTGGCCCTAGCTTATTGTGTACTGCACTCCTAATTTTAAACGAAATTGTGATTCGGCGTTTCACGAACCAGCATAGCAAGTCGCGTTTCAGGGCCAAGCTGCAAGGACCGCCTGCCAAAAAGAAACATCTTGCCGACTCCCCAATAACCACAAGTCGTCGCACTGGACGTTGCGTTTGTTGTCAACATCTTTCCCTCTGCGGAGGGGACGTAGCTGACGTAATATGCCGTCATGGTTGTTCTTGAACTCTGTGCCTGGCGGAAATCGATTCTCGACAGCGCACTGACACGTCGCGGCCGATATCCCGTTTCGATCCCCTGAATTTTAATTATAGATGGCTGGATGGCCTCGTGTCATCAGCACAAATGTCACGAGATAACTGGTTGCTATTTTAAAATGCTTGCAATCCTTATAATCCTTATTTTTGTAATTCATGGTAATAATCACCAAGATTTAGTTTGCGTATCTACTGGTACATCTTGGCTGTGTGACTGCCAACCTTCAGAATTGACTTTCGCTTGCGAGATCAACATCGCGCTTGGTGTTGTATTTGTTTAGAATTTGGAAATAATATTGTTCTGCATCACCACAATTATCCACGAAGAGGTTCGACGAGGTAATACAATTAGCACAACAAAATTTATTAGAGCTACTCCAAAATAAATAATATTTTTAGTTATCATACTTTCATTTTTCTTTGTTGAATTCTCATCATCTTCCGGCTTCCGTTCCTTCAGTGCACCGCCATTTTCGGCGTTCGTCTTCGAAGTAAATTTCAGTCTCAAATCATGCAATGACAATAACATAAACAGATCAAATGCAGGGAACCTCCAGAGCCGCATCGTTATTCCTGAGTCGAAAGCCTATCAAGGCAACATTCACGCCTCCTCACTTCAGTAACATGGTCAGAGAGAATGGAGACCCCGGAGACCCCGTAAAGACACGACAAAGCGAAATCCCACAGTCAACCAGAGAATTTCAAACGCCATCATACAAGAGATAAGTCAAGGTTTGGATTTTGGTAGTAGCCTGGATAAATAGAAGTAGGATCTCCTATGAAAAGCTAATCTGGGGTAAAGAAGTACACCGGGCCATCTATCAAAGTGGTAAACCTAGGCAAATGGTACTAGGCAAGCCGGTCAAGTTGGAAAGCTACCCTCGTTGTCGTTTTTGCTTGCGTAGCTCATGGGATCAAGACGTTTACAACTGTGATCCGCTGCGGCGATAAAAATAGGTTCAACTCTCTCCAGTAAAGGCTATCAATTCAACACCACCTACTGTTTAATATTTACCGACCCAATTTTCTAATGTAGTTCGAATGAAAATGGGCATGATATTCAACGTAGCATTAAGACTGTAAGAAATTTAATATGCAAATGGCGAACTCGACATTTGACAATTCGAAGGTCGAATTATAAGTTCAAAGATCACGTGAGAAGCTACTCCTGAAATATTTTGGCTGATTTTTTGTCCCAACGCGAACCACATAGATTCGCTTCTCTACCTATAGTTTTGCTGTGTAGTCGACAAGAAATAGTATTTCGGTAAGCAATGATTCAGAAGTCAGAGTCAGCGCCTAGTACGACGCTGCGCTTTAAAGAGACGGTATTTGCCGCAGGGGCGCATCCTTCCGAACCTGTCGTCGCGACTGGCCTTTCTACAGGTCATGTATTTGTGCATAGATATGCAAATGACGACGACGAAAACAGCGCAAGCAGCGACGACGACGACAATACTGACGGTAACATTGGGTGGAATAATTTTAAGATTACAGGCAATGGTAATCATCCGGGTATGCGAATTGTCGAGAGTGCTACGGAGAAGCAAATATGGATGACCAGAAGGCACAAAGGAAGCTGTCGTGCTCTTTCATTCGATGACGACGGAAAATGTATGCCTCAGTTAATTTTTTTTGTTGGAAGTGTGCTTAGTGCTTATGTCCTTTTAGTTCTCTACACTGTTGGATCCGATTCAGTCATCAAGCAAGCTTCGCCGGAATCTGGCCGTGTCCTGGCTAAGAATTCTTATGACATGAAGTAAGCACACGAATTGCTTAAGAGCATATTTGCATTTGCTAATGCATCAACTTTAGGGCTCCGCCTACAACACTGACTGCTACGTCGACACATGCCCTGGTCGGCACTGAATCAGGTTCGTTGTACATTTTCGATCCACGAACTCTTGATGTGGTCACTACATACGAAGGACTCCATGACGGCGACTGCATTACCAGCATAACGCATCTTGCACAATACCAGAACACGAATCAGTTTTTTTCAACTGGAAGCACGTCGGTGGCGCGAATCGACATCCGCAAGGGCATTATATCGACCTCTGAAAACCAAGAGGATGAAATTTTGTGCTCGTGCGTTGCATATCCGTCTTATTTCGAATATAAGCCCATGACGACGGATAAATCGAAGACTCAACAACAGAAAAAGATACAAATCACTGCAGTTATGGGCACATCAACTGGTGTTCTAACGTTTTGGACAAAGGACAATTGGGAAGACCAACAACAGCGTGCAATTATTAGCGATGAGAGCATTGATTGCGTCGCCGAATATCCTGGCGAACGAGTGCTCGTGTCTGGCGGTGACAGCATAGTCAGACTCGTGAACGTTAAACAGCGAAAGTCAACAGGCATCGAATTCAATCACAGAGGGGAAGACGGAGTCATATACGTCGGCTGTGACTCCTTGGGAAGAGTTCTAAGTGGCGGAGGCCAGACTGTCAAAGTATGGAACCTGCCATCACAAGATAGAGCAGCAGATACTTCGTCCCAGACATATGATTTTGATAGCGACGAGGACGATGCGAAGGATGGATCAGAGGATGATGGTGATAGCGCGGATGAGTTTGACGACGACGAAGATGGAGAGAAGAAGAAAAGAAGGAGGAGGAGGAGAACGAAAGGCAAGGCGAAAAACAAGATTATTGCGGCCAAGAAAGCACCTCCAAAGGCATCATTTGTAGGGCTTGATTGATTTCAGGTGACTTGAATATACAAGTGGATTAATTTCGCGCAAAAAAAGAGAGCATTGCCGCTATCCTGCGCTTGCCGAAGACTCTAGCTAGTTACGCAAACCAGTAATGTGTCTCATCTGCTGTCAACTATGAGCGCAGTTCGTGTTTTCTCATGAATATCAGTCATTTGAACGAGACGTGTGTCCCGAACACCCATAATGAATGACGCTAGTAGTGATGCAGCTAACCTCCAAGAAAAGTGTGACAGGAGGGGCGTCTTCCATCAGTACACTTATAGGAGTAGCCAAGAGCAAGGGAGTAATGACGGACTGGCATCAACGAGAGGAATATATAAATGCGAGAAACAATCTTCACAACCAATTTGTCGCAAAGGAACACATCAATCATGTTGACGAGGTCATGCCGAAGTCAGGGTTACAAGTTCCAATTATCGCGGCTAATAAATAGTCCGCCAAGCTGCCGCCCTAAAGTCGCCGCCAAGCTCATGAATGATTCTTGGTCTCTTTGTGACGAAATATTGAAGTGCGAAGATCAGCCAATCAAATTAACAAAGGTTAGAACGTGTCCGTCTATGTGTGCTTCATGTGCTTGTCCAAGCTGGCTAACTTCTCAATATACCTCATTCTCCGACGATTAGATTATCAGACAAGGCATGACATGCCAGATAAATCCCAGGACCCCTACGGTCGAATATACCGGTCCGACCTGAACAAAATCGATCCCGGAATCCGGAATACAATGGACATCTCGCTTAACTCCAATTGCAAGCCCGCGTCAAATCTGTACAACATAGCCTACAAGGCGCTTTGTGTGCGGGCGGAAAATTACACTCTATACCGTAAATGCTCGGCCACTTGGCGTTCTTCAAAGGCTGAGCACCTTGGCCGACCAGTCAGAATACACCATCATCTACACGTGCAGATCATTATCCTCGTTGGATGTGAGCTGCGCGCCCTTTTTCCAACTATCTGGCTCGTCGAAAATAGGTCGGCGAGGAAGAGGATGGACTTCTTTGAGCGCGAGACCAAAACTCCAGCAGGAAATGTTCAGTGAGTTGGCTGCGAGCCGCTGGGATTGAGGCGGTTATGGTCGATAAGGGTGGTAAGGAGTAACTGACAGATCGGGTCTCGTGTCGTTCGAATGCGGCATCTTTGCTTGCCTGGAACACTTCTGGCCCAATGAAGCTCCATCTCTGACGATAAATGCGCATCCTGGTGCCCAAGAGCCAAGCAACACCAGATACCCCAGCAGCAGCTGATGCGATAATTTGCCATGCTTTCTCTGGACGAACTGTAGAGCGCGTCGCCTGCCATGTGTCTCGCCTGTCGGAAGCAGTCATGGGCCTCTTTCTCTGCTTGCCCACGTATAAAATACCCAACTTTCCCGTTCGTCTTTTTGTCTGATTTTTTTCCTGACATTTCCCTCTGTCTTTTTATTCAGATTATCTGTGTTTTGACTGCCTCAAAGTCGTCATGGCATTGCATCAGTTTGACTATCTTTTTGCCATTGGCATGATCTTTGCGTTTCTTGATGCGTGGAATATTGGTGCAAATGACGTTGCAAACTCGTATGTTTTTCCTTGATATTACTTGGTTGGTTTTGCACTCTTTCCTGACATTTTTTTCGACAGCTTTGCTACTTCTGTTTCATCACGATCATTGACTTACGCTCAAGCTATGGTTATTGCTGCCTGTTGTGAATTTCTCGGTGCTGTACTTCTGGGTTCTAGGGTGGCAGACACTATTCGCAACAAGATTATTGACGTCTCGCTTTTCCAACCTTACCCGGCTACCTTGCTCCTTGCCATGGTGTGCGCTGTCATCGGCTCGTCCGTTTGGTTAACATGCGCGACGCGTATCGGCCTTCCCGTGTCCACCACCCATTCTATCGTTGGTGCAATTATTGGTTCAGGCATAGCTACGTTTGGCAGCGACGGTGTCGTTTGGGGATGGAAAGGTTTCTCCCAAATCGTTGCGTCTTGGTTCATTGCGCCTTTGATCGCTGGCGGCTTCGCCTCGATTCTGTTCTTGATCACTAAGTTCGCTGTGTTGGAGCGTGGTGACAATGCGCTGCGAAACGCATTTTATCTCTTGCCCGTTTACTACTGCTTCACTGCCGCTGTTCTGGCTCTCGTCATTGTCTGGAAAGGTGCTCCAAATCTTCATTTGAACAATTTAAAGCCGACCGGAATATTGGCGGCGGTTTTGGGCGTCGTAGGCGTTGTCCTTTTGTTATACGTCGTATTTTTTCTGCCTTACCTTCGCCGAAAAGTTGTTAAAGAAGATTGGACGCTTAGTTGGTATCATATTTTCATCGGCCCATTGCTGTGGAACCGGGGAGATGTTCCCCCAGCTCCGGAAGGTAAGAAGTTTGTGAAAGACTATTACCATGGCCACGATACTCTGGTGTATGGAGAAAACAAGGTCGTTCCTACTGCACAGACGGACTCATCGGCGGATTCATCGGAGAAGGATCCTGAAATGGGGGTGAATTTGTCCGAGTCTGATTCGTCGAATGCTGAACAAGTAAAGGAGTCGGACAAGCTTTCTACGGAGAAGGAACCGACATTTCCCCGTCTTCACAAATACGAACAAGCTGGCCTTAAGAAGCCTTGGTATCACCCGTATGGCTTGCTTGTTCGCATCTGGTTTGTCTTGACAAATGGTCTTCGCCAAGATGTTATCGCGCTGCAAATGTCAGGAAGTGGCGGTTTTCTGGCTGGTGATCCAGTTCGTCGCAACCAAAATGTACCGCATTACGACAACAAAGTTGAGCATTTATACTCATTCTTGCAGGCTCTGACAGCCGGAACTGCTTCATTTGCACACGGATCTAACGACGTCTCAAATGCCATTGGCCCGTTGGCTACCATTTACATTGTTTGGTCAGAAAATATAGTCGGCAGCAAGAACTCTATTCCAGTCTGGATTCTCGTGTATGGAGGTGCTGCTATTGCCATCGGTCTGTGGACCTACGGCTACAACATTATGCGCAATCTCGGTAACCGTCTCACTCTACATTCTCCCTCGCGCGGGTTTGCAATGGAGCTTGGTTCCGCTATCACAGTCGTCTTCGCGACTAAACTCGGTCTCCCCATTTCCACCACGCAGTGCATTGTGGGCGCGACTATTTTCGTTGGCCTTTGCAATAGAGACTTGCATGCGATCAACTACCGCATGGTGATGTGGTGCTACATGGGATGGGTGATTACATTGCCGTGTGCAGGCCTGATTTCAGGTATCATTTGCGGTATAATTATTAATGCTCCTCACTTTAAGGTGGAGTATACGATGACATAATTTGATTTGTCGATGTATTTTATTTCTTGTTTTGTTTTCTGGGACAGATAAAAAGGGACTGGGTGTCATCTGTGATGTTGCTACGAGCTTAGTATAATGTTAACTGTGAATTGGATTTAATAAGAATGCCAGGACTTTGTTCTTGACATGACAGCTGTGAACTTTCCCTTAAAAGCATTCCCCGTTGGAACGGAGGTAAGGATATTGCCAGATAAATTTCTCTCGTCTTCGCTTTATCATATAAATGTTATCTATCCGCCTTTTGACTTGGTCTTTTTGACTTGGTCTGTACCACCACGTTCCAGAACTGCATGTTTTTTTTTACTTTTTGGTATGTATCGTACATACATTCCTCAGGACTTCGTATCATAGCAATTGCAAGTAGCACACTTGAAGGAATGAATAGTCAGTCCGACTCTTAAACCACTTTCCATAGCCATTTCGCGATACACTTATTTCTCCTGTGGCGAACTCTTTCACCAGAAAGGTATGTAACAATTATTCCTATGCCATAGAGTTTCAACTTTCAAGCTATGCATTTAAAATGTAGTTCACACTTCGGGAGACATACGAGACCCCCTTAGCAAATCAGGCCTACGCCACTCGGCAGTAATGCTATCCGGAATTATAGCGGTCCACCCCGCATCTTCTATCAGCCTAACTCACTCAGACTTATTTGCTGCACTGGGGTCTACTTTGTATTTCAATATTTGAAGAATATTTGTATGAACAAATTGAACCGAGTTGTATGCAGCGAATTTGCTCTGCAAGAACAGCAAAAGGTGCCCTTGACTTGTTCTTGCGGAAGATTTCTCCAAGACAAATAATAGATTGGCTCTTACGATTTGTTAATTTCCTTTACATAGGGCTTGGATTTGATCTATGTGGGTGGCATGTATCTAATGTAGGAACACAACTGATGACTAAAAACCAGAGTGGGACTGCGCTTGTAGTCAGCGGCGTTACGTCATCCGGGGCGTCAACTAAAACCTCGGTCCCGCACTGGTCACGTGCGGTCCTGGGTTCAACCCCACACATCAACTCCCGAGCAATCGATTTCTCTGGTCGTCCCACCCAGCTTCTTTATCATACAGCCCGCTTGCTCTGTACCTCAGACTATAGTGTTTTCTCCTTGTCCAAATGTCGTTCATGGCTTCCGGTGGAGCAGAATGCTCGGTAGGAAGAAACCCGCTTGCGCAGTTTACAAAGCATGTCGCAGATGATCGGTCGGTGCAACGTGATCGCTTTACCGGCCCCGCAGGTTCCGATGCAGCGTCATCCTCCAGCGCTCCGGGCGCAAATATGCGTTTGGCCAATGGCCAACCTATAAGCGCAACAGATAGGAACGTGAGTATCTCGTATCGTGCTTCTCTATTATGAAATCTGAGTACGTTCTGACAAATTTGTGGTTGTAGATGATGGAGAGTTTCCTGTCACAAAACGCGCAACCGCTGGCGCATGAGAACGCGTTTGCCTTTGACGCTATGCGGCGAGAGGTGCACAATATTGGACCATCGAATATCCAGCCCGGTCCGTCTGCTTTTCACGCACTGCCAGCAAATGCACGCTGGACTCAAGAATTCCAGACTTCACAATCACATGCACTACACCAGCCTGAGGTGTCGAGCAGTGAGTGGGCCGCACAATATTCTGCTGCTGGCCCCGGTCCAAGCATGCTGGCGCCCATGCATTCAGCTCCACAGTGGGGTTATAACATGCAGGCGAGCATGCAACGCGGCGGACTCTACTCGTCTCCAATGATGTATCAGCCACCGCAGATGTTCGGAGTGCCAGAGCCGGCTACTACGCAGATGGCTGCCAGCAGACAGAGCGAGAGGATTGTCGAGCTAGACTCCACGGAGTGGGAACAACAGTTTAAAGATGTTGAAGCTGAGAATACGGCCAGTGTATCTGAAGTTGAGAGCAAGCAGACTGAATCGGATGGCATCCACGCGCACCACGCGCAAGACGAGTCGTTCACCGGAGAGACTCTTCATGAGGAGACGGTGGATGGCGATTTCGAGAGTATCTGGCGGGGAATCCAGGAGCAGCACATGCACGATGGCTCCGCTTCAGAAGTTGGGAACAGAAACAATTTGGACCCTACGGTCGCGAATCTATTCAACAGTGACAGGTTCATGGATGCGTCTGAGATTGATTCGCGGAACCCATTTGCCATGAAAAATGAGAATGGCGAGTTAGCCATGCCGTGGGACAAAGATTTCGAAGAGTTCGCTACATCACGAACAGATGCGGGCGACTATCAGTTTGAGTTAGAAAACAAGTACAATGTCGAGGACCTTTCAGATCCGTTTGCGGAGGGCGTCAGATTAATGGAGAGCGGTGGTAATCTGAGTGAGGCGGCACTTGCATTTGAAGCTGCAGTCCAGAAGAACCCCGAGCACGTCGAGGCGTGGAGTTTGTTGGGCGCTGTCCAAGCACAGAATGAGAAAGAGGACCCCGCGATCCGTGCACTTGAACGGGCTGTGCAGCTGGATCCCGGCAGTCAGGCTGCTCTTATGAACCTGGCAGTGTCCTACATTAACGAAGGCTATGAGAATGCCGCGTACGCCACGCTGGAGAAGTGGATTGCCACGAAGTATCCCGACATTGTGTCTGTCGCTCGCGGACAACAGCCACAACTCGCAGATTCAGACAGGTTCCGTCTGCACGAACGGGTGACAGAACTTTTCTTGCGAGCAGCGCAGCTCTCGCCGGAAGGAATGTCGATGGATGCTGATGTGCAAGTTGGCCTGGGCGTTCTTTTTTACGGGAATGAAGACTACGACAAGGCAGTGGACTGCTTTAGTGCAGCGTTGAGTGTTCGTCCGGACGACCCGCTGATGTGGAATCGCCTTGGAGCGACATTGGCAAATTCGCGACGGTCAGAAGAGGCCATTGAGGCGTACTACAAGGCTCTTGAGCTGCGGCCCTCGTTTGTGCGTGCGAGATACAACTTGGGTGTTTCATGTATCAACATCGGCTGCCACAAGGAGGCGGCGCAGCATCTCCTCACAGCGCTTGAAATGCACCGTGTCCCCAACGACGACGACGTGCTGGCCAACCAGAGTACCAACTTATATGAGACTTTAAGGCGTGTCTTTCTGTCTATGGACCGGCGGGATTTGGCTGATAAGGTCGTTAATGGGGTAGATCCGGCTGTGTTTCGGGAGTTATTTTAATCTTTCATTTTTTATTTCCACTTAGGGCACAAACAGTTTTCGCATAGATTTTGGTATTGTTTGTCTATAACGGCTATGCTAGGCTCGCAGTAGCTGAGGCAGAATAAGGGCTTGTTATGATGGTATATGTAAAACTATGGAAAAGGAATGCAGAATTTGTAATACCAGCAATTATCAATATAACTTACGTTCTAAAGTAGACGTACTAATACAAATTCGTAATACCAGTGAATTATCAATATTTACTTCGCAGAGTAGAGATGCTAGCGACCAGAATGAATATAAGCTATAATATGATTGTAAATCTATGGAAACGTTATCCAGAATTGGTCATACTAGCAATTGAATATTATTCGTGAGGTAGAGAGATTGGAAACAATCGAAATGAATAAACCCCGTTTACTATCTATATCGCATCAAGTTCTTCTTTCAATTAACATATCAAAAAAGTTTAGGAAGCATATGGAAATTTACGAATTTACGTTTAAGGTAATTTAATATGTTCAATATAATATGCTCAAACAAGAGTTTCTTGATATGCATTTAAAAATATTTTCTCAGATTGACGCATCTTAAAATCTAGCCTTCTCAGGAGCCCTCTTTATCAAATGTCCCTCCGCATACATTCTGTCAATATCTTCGCGGTAATACTGGACGCACTGCGGCCGCTTGGTCTTCAGCGTCGGCGTGATTAGATCGTTCTGGAAGTTGAACGGATCGAGCTTAAGAACAAGGTTCCTCACCCTTTCGAATCCTTGCAGCTTAGCCTTTACAGCAATTCTTTCGAGGTCTTGCAGAACAGCTATTCTCACAGTCTCTTCGTCGCACGCCGCCGCGATTTGATGCGGATCCTTAACAGAAACTTCCCGTCCCAGAATATTCGAAGCGAACGGAGCAAAAGTCTCAGCATTAACTCCGAAAATGCCAACCAGGAATGTCTGTACAGAATCGCCATGCAGGAATGACTGGGAAATAAGACTGCATCCAGCAAGGTACACATTCTCGATTTGCTCTGGCGCGACGTATTCACCCTGTGCCAGCTTAAAGAAGTTCTTGACACGATCGATAATGTACACTCGACCGAGATAATCGATTTTGGCGACGTCACCGGTGGAGAACCAGCCGTCTTCGTCTACCACTTCGGCCGTCTTCTCCGGCTCCTTGTAGTACTCTCGGAAAAGCACGGGGCCACGCAATTGGAGCTCGCCGCGAGGACCACCTTCGTCAGTAGACAAATAATTCATCTGTGGAACCTCTTTCAAGCGAACTTCGACTGCGGTGGCAGGGGGACCACAATGACCGACTGACTTGTCGGTAGGTTCCATGACCATGCCAAACGCAAAGCTTTCGGTGAGTCCATAGCCCTGGACAATATTGCATGCAAACGCCGCGCGAAGGAACTGGAGCGTAGGGGAGGCGATAGGAGCAGATCCGGTGATCACAGTCTCCAAGCGGTCGAAACCGGTATTCTTGCGGACCTTTCTGGACCACAGATTGTCCCAAATGACACTTCGACCTTGACCGCCTTTCGCCATGTCTTCTACTTTAGATTGCAACGCCTTACGGTAAATAGCGCCTGAAACACCAGGTATGCCGGTTGACGTCAAGCGAATGGCTTCCTCCAACCTGTTAAGAAGACGTGGTACAGAGGGGAATACCGTAGGTCGCAGCCTTTTAAGGTCGTCTGATAGTTCCAGTACGTTGCCGTGGAAAAATCCGTATGCCGCTCCATGAAAAATTACTTGCGACATATTAACGCGTTCATAGATATGAGCCAGCGGAAGATAGCAGATAAACACATCCTTCTGCTTTGATTGACTCAAAACATGGCAAGCTCCACTCGACAGCGCAGCCACAGCATTTGAGTGCAAAAGGACAACTCCCTTCGGACGACCGGTGGTTCCAGATGTGAAGTTAATAGTGATCATATCATGCGCAGACGGCGGATGATGCGGAATGAGACCCTCACGTCCAATCCTCTCAACTAGAACCATAAAGTGTAAGCTGTCGAAAAACAACAGAAATGTAGAGAAATAATACTACGACATACCTTCCGTGAACGAATACAGCGCCACATTTTGAGCAGCCGTCCAGGTCTTCAGCATGCTCCTGGTGCTATGTCCGGGAACATCGAAAGAAGACTCCAGTTCGTCCATGCTAATGATAACTTTAAGATGGGGCAACTTGTGCTTGATTGCCAAAATCTCGGGGATGTTCTAAACTTCAACGTCAGTAATAAAGAACGCAGCCAGTGAGAAACGGGTGGAAAGAGGTAATATTATCGTACATTCAGCGACACGACGAGGACCGGAGATTCAGTCAGGTTGAGAATATATTCACTCGCGTCAGGCCCAAGACTGTCGTAAAGTGTAACAGCATAGAGGCTGTACGCATGCAGCGAAAGTTCAGTGATAATCCATTCTGGCCTGTTAGGCGCATAAATTGCAACAGGAAAAGCTTTCAGTTCTGTCAACCCAGCGACATCCCGAGCAAGTCGAATTATACCGCTACCAAAATCTGTTCTCCTCTCGGCGACGCGATTGTAGCTCTCCCATTTGTAGTCGCTCCAGGTCTTATACTGGGGGATATACTCGCGATGACCCAAGAAATCGGCGTCGCCACTGCGTCGGACGGTGTTTTGGAATACATCGTAAACGGTTCGGAGTGATGGGTGCAGTGTGGAAACCAGCGCATCCTGCGAGTTGACGTTTCGATATACTGCAGAATAGCCAGGCTGCTTTGATCCGGCCAGAGGCAAAGCCTGGGGCTGTCCATAAGGTGTGACAAGGTACGGGAGGTCCTGTGTCGTCGGGATCGGAGCATCCGCGGGAAAGACGGAGACGACGGACATGGCAATTGTAGTGAACGAAGCCAGAGTAATCCAATTCAAGCGGAGTACAAGCCATATTTGATGGGATTTTGGCGATCTATATATGATACGACCCCGCGCTGACGGTGAGTGGTGGAGCTGCGGGGAGTAGTGGCATGCACTCTAAATTTCATTTCTAAAATTCTAACAAAACCTTGTTTTTATTCTGCCGACCAGTGAAGTCTGTCGACCTCCCCTCCTGCTTCCTCTGTTCTGCCAACGTAAGTCCCTTCTCGTTGAATTTTGTTTCGCATCGAGATGCAAAATGAGCGTACAGTGTATACTCTAGGACTGCCAAAAGCCGACCGCGCCGGCTTGTTTCAAGGCTGTTCGCTCATCATTCGGTTGTACACTAGTTCGGACTACCTCGGTATTTTAGGCCGAAACAAATTTCATATCAGCTTTGCGCTTAAGCCTCCTTCCACCTTTTTAGCTTTTGTCATTCCTCCCAGCGGACCCCACCATCTACAGTATCGCCCGCAATGTGGTGAATGAAATTGTTCGAAGTTCATAGAAACAAGATCTCGCTCTCCGGTTCCTTTCTTACTATATCCTGAAGGTGCGAGACTCTCCTTTTGCCATCTGAAACTAACAACAATAAACAAAACCACATACATTCTGTAATAGTAATAGGATCGATGGAAGGCGACGACGGGACGGAGAGCGTCTGGAAGTGCACCCCGAAGTCGGGCCGCGAGTGAAAACCCCAAACTAGGAGTCGGGTAGTCGATCCTGGACCAGGGACCGATTCCTCACAATTCTGCCCCAGGCAGCCAGCCCTGTTGCGGGTCACTTATCCATAGTGATGGGGATTTCGGTGATTCGGCGCTGGTCGGAGGTGAGGGGAAGATGGGGCTCGGAGAAGGCTTGAGCATTTCATTTTTGGTCTACCCTATTCACACTAACACAGCATATCGCAACCGCACCGTCCCTACCATCGCAAATCGCCTCGGAGGCGATTGGACCCAGTACCACACCCCCCCGTGGCCTACCTTCAACGGAGAGAAATTGCGGCCGGTGCCGTCCTAGCCGATTTTTTTCGGACAAGTCAGAGTTTTCCGCGTCTCCCTTGTCGAAGGAGGTCCATTGCAACCAAGCATTCGTGCTTCATTTATTGCTTGTTTTCTTCTTCCCCGGTCTCTTATCGTCTGATTTTGTCCCTTTTTATTGCTGACACTCCAGCTTTTGCTCTACTTTGCCAATCATCTTCTAGTTGTCTACGGTCTTCTTGTATGCCACGTCAAAGTCTCTAAGTCTGTGCGCTCTTCGTCTAGCCAGTCCTCTTCCTTTGCACCGTTGTCTCCACTGGTTTTTGTCCGCGCTCTTTGCTATTCCCCCCGCGGTAGCCCGCCCCGCTTCTTGTGTGCTGCGTGCGGTCGTCTGCTGCGGGAACTCCTCGTCCTCTTGCTCGCCAATCGTTGTATCCGGAGTTTGTCGCTCGCGCTCCTTGTCCACCGGGGCTTCTTGTCTGCTGACTTCGTCCTCGGCCCTCCTCCTCGTCTATACTGCCACACTCTGCGTCTGCATTACTTTAACTACCAACGATATTTCAATTATCATCTCATTTTTATAACATAGCATTTGATAATTCCATTGTTTGTTAGCGGGCATTCTATCATGCTGATCTGTAAGCCGAGTATGATATTGCAAATGCGCCGCGCCCATTCCACACTCCTTGTCCCTTCAACATCGTCAGGCAGTTACAGCACATTGTCACGCAATTTCTGAGCGTGTAGTATATTGATTCTATTCAGGTTGAAACTACGGTGATTTTTCCTGTAGTTCACCCATGCCAATACTTGCAAACAAGTTCAGGTCTCGTAACTAATTGCGGCTAGGGCACTCGTGTTCAACCCCAGCACACAGTCCATATCGAGCAGTCTCTCTACCTCCACGTACATATTGCACAAAAATGCACGAGCAACTAGCTTTCATACAAGCAAAATAATACAAGCCACGAATTTGAACAGTGGATCCTGGCCAAGGGACAGGAGTCAGACATGGCATTAAAGTTTCTCAATAGCTTATGCGAAGCGAGAATATATTTATGCTACAGTCACACAGGAACCTTTAAAATAGTAGTCGGGAGTCATCCTCTGTTTTTTACAATGTTGAAGCTGCAAGAGAATATTAGTACGATAACGCAATAGTGCCTACAGCGATCACTTTTGCTTACTTGAAAAATAGTATGTCTCCATCAAATACTGGTAGTCGTTGATATAGAGACCGATCAGATTTATGACTGGAATATTCTCCGTCTTCTTTACGAATCCATCCAATATCGGCCTATTCCAAGAAATCAGTTAGCATCCTCGTCGGTAAAGACCACCGTTTTAAAACTCACTTCGTAACGGTGTCGTAAAACTTGCCACGAGCAAGCCACCACCAGAGGTCATCGCCTCTTTTCTTCAACTCGCTCTTTTCTAACCCGGTCATCTTCGAAAGCGCACCCTGGATTCCATTCTCGCCTGCCAAAAGCGTGTCCAGCACTCCGTCTTGACAAGCATATTCAATCACAAATCCAATAAGCCATGGTGTCCACTCTATAATCTCCCTCGCCTTTGGAGACATTGAGCCCTTGCGGGACTCTCGTATCCGCACCGACGTGAAGGTCAGTGCAGCATAAATTAGAGGTCGCAGAATATATAGAATCTCCTTTGATTTCCCGTAACTCGATACCTGATGCATAAGCCTCGGTCCTGGCGCAACATCGTCCGGTTGCAAAACCTTCTGCATTAAAAACTGCGCGACGACGTCCCCGTTACTGCTCAGCTGTGGCAATCGCTGTCCGGTTCTCGGCATTGACCAGTACTCTTCCTTTTCTTGTTCTTGTCGGGCGATGCTTTCCGGATCGTCGGGATTCAACACGTTTGGATCAATCTCCCTCTCCGGAATAGCGGATACGGGTAGCATCCGGCTACCAGTTAGGCGCAGTAGATACAATCGGCATGCCGCCTTCACGCTTTCTATACTCAGTACCGCCGCTTTTTGGGCACGAGTTCCTCCATACTTGCGCACGAGTATCTCCATAAGCAGCTCGACTTTCTGCAAAACCACAAGAAAGTATGCGATGCGCTTGTAAGCAGAATTATGCGACATGAAGTAGCGTGTATACCGAGAGTGTTGAGAGGGATGGTAGGCGGTTCGTGAATAAGAGGAACTGATAGCCCTCAACAGTAAGGTATCATGGTACAGTCCCAGAATACTGAGCGCAGACGATACTATGAATGGCCATTTGTTATGTTAGCAGTTTCGAGTCAATCGCTTAGGGAAATCGAACCGAACTCACCGGCTTCAGTCGCGATCTCAACGTCTTTGAATCGTCCGGGGAAGAGGTATGTGAGATGCTGAAGAGTCGACTCCACCGAAGATATTTGAGCAGCATTTTGGAGTAAAAATGCTTCGTATGCGTGTAGCCATTTTGGCTTGGCCGTTCCATAGGTCGACGACTTCTTGCCCATCGGCTCGTGGAAAGCATAATGGTTGCCATTAGCTTTCCCATTAGCATTCCCATTAGGACCCAAATCAAGGCTCGATAGCTTGTCATTGCGAGAGCTCTCACTCGGGACTGGTTGACTGTCTCTTGCAGCAGTCGATTCAATGTGAATGTTGCCTTTGTCCATGATTGGCGTCGAGTGACCGTCGGTTGGCTGCAAACCTCCGCTACTAATTGCCATCTGAGCGAGCTAGCTATATAAACCAATTATATAATATTTTCACAGATATTGTGATATGCTGAGAAACGCGGCCTTATTCGACGGCCATGTGCTTGCCAGTTCGCGTTTTAACCTTGCCGAGGCGCTATTGTTGCGGAGAAAGTCCCCAATTTCAAGCCATACCCCTACCCCTACCCGCTTTGAACTTTTAGGGACCCTATGTAAATGACAGACGACAAATCGGTTTGCTCTCTACACTACACTACAATATACAGAAGGATAATAAAATATACATATATAGTATACACCGTATATAATACAAGTCAACCTATTTACGCTCTACTTCAACGAATTCCAAGAACTCCCACATTTTGATGAATGTACCAATAGACACTCCGAAATAATACACCAATTTTTGACTGCAGCGTAGTTTAGACAGCAACCAATATATACAGCTAATGAAACAAATAGTATAGAAATATAAAAACAGCATGAAATATTTTCTCTTCTTGGACTTTTCATGCGAATAATACAAGCCATTGTGAAATCCGATATGCGCAGTCGTAAATTTTGAAGTTCGAATGTGCATCCCGACTTTTATCAAAAAAAAAAACAAAAACGAAAATATAATCGAAAACATGCCAGTGCGAGACATGCTAATATAAACTATTCGCTGCCTTCCACGAGGTCCTCAGTGACCAAAACACTCTTGTTGAATGTCGCAGTAGCGTCGTCTATTTTGATAGCCCACGAAACATGGTATATCCAGCTTAACCTATGCGCATCCGATTCCGAACGAATATCTCGGCGGCCGGTGTCCGAGCCCACAGCAGTCACGTCGTACAGCATAGAGGAGTGTTCTTGCGACTGTCCCGGATTTTCACTCAAAATATTCAAACTCATGCCTGGAGGATATGACGCGTCCATATTCGAGCCAGGTAGCTGTTCAACTGTAACGTTGAATTGCACGTCATCAATTCCGTCAAGACCGCCGAACGCCCAAGCAAATGCGGAGCTATCGCCCGAAGCTATTTTCTCGACTCCCCTGCGAAATCCCTGCATTATCTGTGATGCAACGTAGCGACGGCGGCTTTCACTTGGAATGGCACCGGAAAGAGCAAGTCTTGAATATAATTTTTCGCGCAATCTCGCATCAGCTTCGTCAATTTCTTGCCTCTGTTGTATCGATGGGGAGTAAGAATTCGACTGCACCGTCACAGGACGACCTCTTCCTGACGCATCCTGAGTTATCCATGCAGATGACACGGCAGGTCCATGACGTTTGCGCCGCTTGCTTGTGCCGGCGGGAACAGCTGCCAGTGAAATCGCACTTGACGATGCAGATGACGATTCTGAAACTATTCCAGCTTGCTGCTGTGGCTGGGATAGCTGAAGCAAATAGTCATTAGTCTCACGCTAACTGCCTATAGAGCCCCAAAACGTTCAACTTACCTGCTGTTGTTGACCCGACTCCGCGGAAGATGAATCACTCAAAACTGAATAAAATGTTTGCTGATGAGGCGACGCAAACGTATTCGACAACCGTGGCCGCCGTTGCCGCAGTTCTGGAACTAAGGCCCGAAGTGCCAGATCTTCTTCTGTCGGCACACCATCTCTAACTACCGGTAGCTGCTGCGGATCCGGAATGTGACTAAAATATACATGAGATTTTCCCATGCAGTACTCGAAAAAAGAATCTATATGCATAGCACGCATCCATCTCTATATATCAGGCTTGTTAGCTCATGTCCCCTTGATTGGCCGGCAAGAAAAAGTTCTCAAATCAGCAAGACAGAAAAGAATAGTTAGTATACCTTCAAACGCACTGCATACTGTTGAACTTTCTGCGCGCTCTGCTCCGGTGTACGTTCCACGCCCAAGTCGGTTACTAATTTCGTCCACGTCTTAATTTCACCCAATTCAAATTGGTGCAATAGAGATAAAAGAGTCGTCACTTCGAATGCCTTTCCATCGCTCTTTGGAACATTGCGGAAGGAGTTTCGAAGCTCCGTCGTGTCGACGTCCGTAGGCAACGTTGGATTGCAGTAAATGATAAACTGCACGTAGGCATCTTCGATAGTTTTCAGCGAATTTGCATCGAATGACGTCGGCGGCTCGGGCAAGACTCGGTCAGTCAAAACGTAGTTGCCTTCCGCTCGCTGTTGCTGTTGTGCGCTCGCAATTGAAACTCTCCGGTCGAGGTCGGGATTCGCATGAAATATCGTCTGCTGGGCCCCCCCAGCGAGACCGCCCGTCGAACTGGAAGACGTCCGGTACATTTTGACTCCCCTTGCGGCAACCGCTGAAGCTGTGGACAGGTCAACCGTAGATGATCCCGAAGTTCGTCTCTGGATTTGCGGCGCATGCTGAGAGCGCGGTGAAGATGTGGGCGAGGAGTAGCTTCCTCCTCTCGATGGGACTGGTGAGGCGTAAACCGTATACGTTGGCTGCTGTAAATTACTGAGCTGTGATTGATCGTGATGGGTTGAAATCTGCAGACGCTGTTCGCTGTCTGTCCGGCGAATACTACCGTGAGTACTTGCTGCACTACCAGCGACAGACGATATGCCAACCGATTCGCTGTGACGCAATGGCGGTCGCAATGGAGTGGGGTCTTGAAATTGAGAGATTGGCAGATCGGTAAGTTCACGGTGCGGAGATTCGCCTCCTGATTGCTCGTAAGCGCCATGTGCACTGTGAACGCTTTCGACTCGTGGCGAACTTTGGTGTACTTGGCTCGGTGGTATGTCATACGTCGACTCCGGCAACGACAATAAGGATCCGGAACGCGAGAAGTAGGACTGAGGCGCATACGTCACTGGCATATATGAGGTGCTGTGACTGGGCAGGTAGTTGTGGATACCACTGTCGGTGATTCGTGGGTCGGCAATGGAAGGCAGTGGATACAGGCCTTCCAACTCGACCTCGTATTGCCGGTGTCCCTCGGGCTCGCCGGGACGGAGAATAGAGGCGGGACCAATAGTCTCGGTTGTGGAATGGAGCCCATGCTCTTGAATGTCTGATTGTTGCACGATAATTGGCGGGTACAGCTGGTCTGGTTCGAAAAAGTGAGAAGAGGTGCCGATGTCACCGCGGCGCGATTCGCCTCCCTCTTCCGCTGGCTGAAACCCTTCAGTATCTAAGCTTGTCGTCGGATGCCCTGCAGTATTCAATCGTGTGATTGGAGAAGATTCTGAAGACTCTTGCTTTACGAATTCCCGGCTCATGTATGGTCAGTTGAGCGCCTAGAACGTGGACCGAACTGGCGTAGTTCGGAGTTGTTGCAAGACTTGAATATCGTGGCGACGGCTCAACTGCAATTTCATTGAGGGGCCCTTATGAATCTTTGTGAAATCCTGACCGTCTAGACTGGCGAGGAGACGACGAAGCGGGAGCAAGGACGTCAACTTGAAAGAGATATACTCTCTGCGGCGCGTTCGCTCAAAAAGGAAACCTCAAATACCAAATTAGCAGCCATAGAGCGCAGGATGCATAAGAGGGGGAGTCATGGCGGCCATAATTAGGACAACAACATAAAGAGTACATACCTGAAATAAAGTAAAAAGTAGCCAGGCGAAAAAAAATTACCAGCCAGATTTAGTGTTGGCGTCGCGCAGGCAGATTAAGGGAGATTAATATAATGCAGACGGGCTGATCATCGAACACCGCGAGACCCTGTGCCACCTTTTGCAAAGCCCATACCGCGCTGGATAACTAACTTTTATCGAAAAAGAACGTTGTTGCTGTTGTTCTAGAAAATCGAAGGCTGTTCCAGTCAGGCTATGCCGGGCGAGAGACTTTTCGCTCTTCTCCTCGAGGCCGTATTCCGGGGATTCCAAGATAGGGTCCTCTTAGCACAGCCACCTCGCGTGGTACGGCTCGCGTGTTCATGTGGCGCAAAGTTTTCCGTGAGTTCTTCCAGCCATAGCCTATATGGACACGCCATCTCGGAAGAGTCGGTACAGGCTCTGGTAGGCCGCGATTCTATACTCCAACACCAAAGTCTTCCCGGCGATGTTCGGAACTAGATGCCGTGCTCGCAGTGAAGAAGGCTCAAAGGATACAAAAAGCGGTTTGTTGCCACACAACAGTACCCGTGATCCAGCGCCACATCGGTGTCTTCCACACTTGGTTAGACCATTGCCCATTGCGGGTCGCAGTCCGCTGCCTAGCGTCGTCCACCAGCCGGCGAGGCCGCGCATGTGAATCTCCCGGGCGCCTTTAAGGAGCCTGAAATCTTGACAGGATTGGCAACTACATCTTGCCAATACTACAGCAGCTCGGCAGAATGGTCATACGCATCGCGTTTTACGGCTGGACTCAAAAAGTATTGCGGCATCCTCTTCAACTGCGATGGGATTGCGACAGAAGTCGGCTAACATAAGCATCATCGGAGGGCATGTGATAAGACAAACAAAAGTGGCAAAATGCTTAAAAATTTTGTCAATGGTCAAATTGATACGATTGTGATAGCCGAAAGTCGTAATGCATAATACGCGGAATTCTATGAAGGAGCAGAGCCACATTCTCCCAACTCAAAAGGTCTCTCGCGCTATCGAGTGTTCTCGAAGCATTGGAAAACTCTAAATCAGTTCTGCGAACACGAGCAGAAAAGAATTTTTTGTTCTCGTGATATTTTTTTGGGTTAATTGCAAAAATGGTCACTCAGCTCGTACCAAAAAATTTAGAATTTCAAGCCTTACTGTAAACGTAACAGCATCTAAACGTTAAAGTATTAGGCTGTAAACCTCCTCCACTACACTTGGATCCATGCCATCCTGCTTACACTTATAAAATGCGATCCAGCATTGTGATGCCTGGCGCATCTCATCTTTATACGCTAGATCTTTAAGCAGGATTACCTGAGTAGGAAAGTGTGAATCTATGACTGGCGTGCCCTTCTCTTGCTTTTCCCTGTCCCCTATCCGCGGGATAGGTGTACAGTACATACATATTCTGGCAACCAGGCTTACTTCTGCCCACATCAAGTAACATTGCGCAATGCGTGTCTGTCGTTTCAGTGTAGGTATGTACTGTACATACATATGATGCGATCCCGGGTGAGATCT